>JACXVL010000198.1:69198-112183 GCA_014898675.1 Athelia sp. TMB
CAGGAGCGGCCTGTGAGCAGAGCGGTACGTTTCATAATGTCAACTTCGCCGCGTGGAGAACCTGGCCAATGATGTGATTTCCGTGCCCATACTTCTTCGACCCCTGTGTCCCAAACGCTGTGCCCCAAACAGGCGGTGAAGAATTGGCTGCCTTGTTCAAAGTAGGTGAACGTTATCTCCGTTCATTTGAGCATCCCGCGCTGATGGGCCAGATGCCGTCGAGTTTGGGCTGCACAGATGCATCCGAAGGATCCGCGCTCCATGGTGCGTGACCTGGTGACGGGCACTGGGGACCGGGAGTGGATATAGGTAGCATAAACAACACACGTGGTAGTGGCAGCCATTTGAAGCCCGGCAAGCATAGAACTCAACGGACTTCTCCTATCCTATCCTATCCTCGCGTACATGATGGATGAACCTTTGAAATGAAGACTCCCGGATCGAGGGACCAGCGAACCTGTATTGGTTGACTGCAGGCCCAATTGGCGTGGGTCTTCTCGGCTTTGAATGCCGGCCTCCGAGACCCAATATATGTAGCCCATTGTATTACATCTGCAACATCGAGCAGATCAAAAGAAACTAAAAGATGAAATGTCTGTATTTGGGACATGGATTGGATCACATGCAAATGTCCTATAAAATAGAAGTCGCGTTAGAATGGGGGTAGGGACACATCAGATTCATCACATACGCATCTACCTCCGCAAATTTCAGCCGTCTTATCCACTATTTCTCCCTCATAGCTATCGTCGGATTGTGAATATGTGAATAGTCGAACCCCGCTTGGATCCAACTGATTTTTTGCCTATTCCGGACGCTGCGCGCGATGTAAGGCCGAATAGAGGCGGCAAGGGGGTCTGCCTCAGGATCGAATTACAGTCGGCGATTAGGTAGAGAAAGAAGCATGGCGGCCAGGCGGATCACAGAGCGCGAAGAGACGACAAAAGAAGCGCTGCGGCTCAAAGAAGACCATCCCTGTCCTAATGAAGCGGCATCGTCCGGGATGCTCCCCCCATCGCCTCAAACCCGCAGAGAATAGCACTCGACCGCGTCCCACTGGGCCAGCATTAGCGCGCCATTTTCTAGCCTCAGCCAGCCAGCCACATGCACCGGCAGTACATCTTGGGACTTGCGCTGATGCGACTCGAAGACTGATACGTTGACTTGATGACTCCCGCATTTCGCGCAATCGAATTCGCTTTGGAGTCGTAGTTCAGCCAAGGGTGTGAACCGGGAGAAGTTAAGAAATGAGGGGATGGCAGTGGATGTAGTTGGATTCATGAAAGGAGAGGGCGCACGGCGGGCGGCGGGTGCTAGCCATGGACGCGGCCAAGACGCGGCGTGCTCCTGCTTGCTTTGATAGAAAGAGGGACAGCTTGTGAAGGGGACGTGTAGTCGTTGCACTCGAGCTGGAAGGGGAAACATCGAGTCAGAATCGTGCAGAAGGAGAAGAGAGGGGGGTGACGTACCCAAGGTGGAAATAGCAAGCTGCTGAAGCTGACCTTGAGAGAGCAGAAGGTCGGATACACGAAATTGAGGGTGGTTCTAAACACCTTCAAAAGGTTTATAGTGGCCTGACGACCTGTCGAGCGAAGGCAAGAATCCACACGTATAGAAACTGGCTGCTTGTAGATGTTCTCCGGATCGCCTGAGCTTGTCGCGGACGAGATGGTGGTGAAAACAGACGATTCGGCATGGGCGGAGTGAATTGGACACGCTGCTCTTTTGCCATGAAGCGCGGAGGGACAAGTGGACGCGCAAAGGAAATCCGAGTCGACTCATTTAAGCGATTTCTTGAATGAATGCATATACTGCGCCAAAGGAGACGAATAAGCGGCGCGTAGGTGCACCGAGGCTTAGGTACTGACTGAGCGGCCTCGCTATGGGCGACCCCGCTCTGTTGATTTGAGCTTTACGCAGATTTAGATGTCTATGAAAGTCAAAGCAGAAGATTTAAGGTGGTATGAATGCAGGGGATGCGGCAGCCCTATAGGGAACTTGAGTGGATAGAAGCTCGCACTGTAGCGATGCATGGTGACGAGCAGACCAGCCAGGGCGGCCGAGCGTTATGCGCTTTGCTGCTATGGGAGATTTGAGCGAACCGAGAACACTGCTGGCTTTCTGATGGGTAATGCAGATGAGTAGAGCAATGGGCAAAAGCGAAGGCAGAAGACGCACCAACAACACATTCTAACATGTGGTTCTTTCCCATGCGCTGACTCTGCCACTAGACCTGATATTTTCATAATCGTGGATTGCCATAGCTTGCATTATCAATCGCTGCTTATCACAATGCAACACGCTGGCACACTGTCAGTGCCTTGTGTAGCGCCGGCCGGGTATTTGTGGATTGCGCGGACAACGAAGCTGATAGTCCAAAGAACATGGTCTGTTGTGGTGACAGAGCGAGCTTGAGGGATACGATCGATAAGCAGACGAGATGTGACAGATGCATGCGAAGACAAGCTCAAAGTTGGCGGGCGGTGGTCAATGTTTTTAGCACCGCCACCGTTGGCGTGCTCTCCCTCTTTCGACGAACCACCTGCAGCCCGCCCGCCCCTTCTGACAATGACATATGCGCCTTCTTGAAGCTGGCAAATGAGATCTCTGGGAAGATCTACATCAAATATGTAAGCGGTGTGTAGAGCTCATGAGAGCCTGAGTAAAATCCTAACATCTTTCTAGATCTGAATCCTTCCGTCCTCTCAAGGCATCGTCCAAGAACCCCTCAGCATCGAGGGCAACATTTCTCAATCACATAGGCGAACTTCATGCCCGCCTCTTAACCATTCTCTCGTACGCATCTCAGTGCAACCTCGCTGACTAGGTGCGTGGACGCGCAGAATCTCACCGTTTGCTATGCTTCAGCTGCATCTGAGTAGACGTCGTCCGCCCATATTCTGATTTCTTTGTGGCTTATTAGCAGGCTCACACGAACCTCCTCAATGGCTGATTTTCCCAGTGATACATTCTCCTATCGGTGTTCTCTTGCAACTTCTAACGCAGGCGGCTCGGTTTTTGTTTGTTAATCTGCGATTTTGGAATACTGGATCGTATCACAGCGTTCTCACGCTTTTGAATGTATTCGGCAGGATTTTCGCAGCTAAATCTCAAGGGCAAGCAAGATGTGACCATTTTGGGAAGCGGATTGGTCTATAAAGGATGGCCCTTATCCCAATGCTATGTCAGTATTTGTGCGCCGTCAAAATTGCGTTAAACTGGACAAAATACATCGAGAAGGAAGCGCAATGGTTAGGAGGGCCCACAGAGGACGAAGAGAGCAAAAAGGATGCGGCTCCATTGGGGGGGAGGAAACACCCGGGCCCCCTGTCCTCTTTCGGCCGCCCAGCGTCATCCTCGTACACTCCGTATCGCCTCGCTTGCTATAGTTCGTACCGACAACAACTTTCACTTGCACTCCACTGCGCTAGCGCCCATGCACCATGCGCCAATGCCAGTCCACCACAGGGCAGCTGCAGCGCTTCTTTGGGGATCTATGCTAGTGAGTCACTGTCTGTATCCGCCCGGTTCAGCCCGGGCTCCGCGCAGTATGGCTGTAGCGGCGCCCACATCGCCCGACGCTAGATCTGTCTTGTAGCGTCCGGGGTAGAAGATAGGGTGTGGGCGAAGGTGTGGTAAGCAGCTGAAATGTCGAGCTATGGGCTGGTTGGCGTTGAACGCGGGCGTGCTGTTGCTTGTTTTGATGCAAAGAGACGATCTTCGAATGAGACTCGAGCTGAAAGAGGGGACTCTAAGTCAGAACCACGCGAACAATAAAGAGAAGAACAGAACGCACCTATGATCCCAGCCGCGAGGCGCACTTATGACCCATGGGGGCGAAAAATCGGAGACCTGACACTGAGCGTCCCAATGACGTTCGGAAGGTCTAGAGGACCTTGACGAGGTCCCATCGCCGCCCTCTCTCGAGCGAAGGGCCGAAAACCGCGCATTTGAACGCGCCGACGGACGTGGCTTGATCGCGGGCATTCGGCAAATAAACCGAGATTGTAGATGAAGTAGACGATTCTGTTTGCGCACAGATAAACGCGCTGCCCGTTTAATGGGAACTCCAGAAGAAAGGTCGATGCGAAAAGGACGGCGTGTTGATTCAGTTGAGACTTGAGAGGATAAGCGGGACGGATGGATATGCGGATACCAGTTGCAGCGCAATGATGTTAATTTTGTTCGGGAAACATCTAGAAGGCTGTCAGAGGCCTCCATGACGTCCGAGCGCCTGAGCGGACAGCGGGCTATCATGCAGAGAAGCCTAGGTGCACGCGCCAAAAGCAAAAGTATCACGCCACGAGTCCTTAGTTGCGGTTATCATCATCGTCGATAGAATCCGGAGGGATTGAAGAGCCTGCATCCGCCCACCCGGTGTTCTTTTGCATCTTCCAGGATAACACTGGCCGCCCAAATTCCGTATTGTCATTTGCACGCTGTTGGAATACTGGGTCGGAACTTAGAGCGCTGATATTTGCACCGGAATTGATGTATTCGGCAGGACTTTGGCAGCTAAATCCCCTGAGCACCCAAGCAAGATATGACCGTTTTGGGAAGCGGAGTGGTCTAAAGGGGATAGCCCCTGTCCTACCAAGTCATGTTCATGTCTGCGCCGTGGACGCATAACCTAAGACGCGGCCCTATGCTCTGCCATCCAGTCAACATATCGAATGGATAAAATACAGACGCCCGGCTGCACCGCACTTGACAGCGGTCCCTTGTCGCTTTCGCCGCCAAATCGATTCCCAAGTTCTGCCCTTCTGTGGCTCGTCCACCCAGAGTTTACTCACTCCCATTGAGGATCGTCACAGGCGGCGCTGAATAGGTAGCGCGATAGGCGCTGCCGGTGCGCCACGAGCATGATCCAGCGGCAAGCATGAGAGAGAGCGAGGACCGCTCATGCACACATGTACAGCTGCACACACGAGGTTGTCCACCTGTCTGTTCTGATGGCGCATCAGCCCATATGCTACACTCGGTGGTCCGCATTCTGAGAAGACAGATTATCATGAGGCTGGAATAGAGAATTCTACACAGCAATACATGAAATCTGAGCCGCGATACGAGTAAGCACAAAGCAACAATAAAATGACAAGGCGGAACACAATCATACATACTTCAGATATGAGGAACGAAAGTGGTCCATTGCACAGTCTGGTATGCGGCGACGGGTAGCATGCGAAGCGAGGTGAAGGAGATGACAATGAGGGCGAGACGAGCCGCGGCATAGATCAAGGCCATGAGCACGTAGAGAAAACTTACCATAATAAGGCAAAATTCATAAGAGACCAAATGCACCTTGATCAACAGGGCTATCAGGCCAAAAGCAAGAACAAGAACCGCTGGAGTGGTGATGATGGCGACGGCGGATGCGCGCCACAGCTGCTGCTCGAGGTGCGACTGGGATGAATCAAACCACGCGATGCAGTGCACGGCACCGAACGCCATCGCCACCAACAGCGTAATGAGGTCGGCGATGACGAAGTCTTCACTATCGGCCTTCCCAGCCCAAAACGTCGGTACTCGAGTGCATCGGCGCAAATCGACAAATAGGTCCTGCATACCCATGACGTAGGCGAAGATCCGCTGCCATACTGATTTACCCTTATCCGCCTCATCTTCCTCGACCTCTTCTTCCGGGACACGCACAGCGCAACTGATGTTCAGCGGCTTGTCCCACCAAACGATGTACATCGCCACCGTGATAACCGTGTACGCCAGGGTCATCACCTCGAGGCTCGTGATCGGCAGGTGCTCGATGCGGCGCGCGATGCACTGCATCACGAACCACAGCGTCTGCAGGATGGCGACACCTTTCGACAGTGCGTCCCCTTTGCTCTGGTTTGCCAGCTCCTCGGTTGTGGGCGCAACTAGGTGGCCGCGCCTGACCAACGCGACAACATCTCCAGGAGAGAGAGGACGGCCCGGGCCTTTCTTGCTGTAGAAATAGTACCCGCCCATGATGATGAAGAACGCATGGATTTTCTTCCATGCTGTGTCCATATGAGTATAATGTGGTACCCCAATCAAAACGAAGCTCACCTTCGTCGGCTTTTGCCACAAACTGTGCCATTTCCACTTGATTGTACAAAGCTTTGCGTACGGCGTCTGTGGAGGAATGCTGACTGCTGACTATCCCGTCTTGAGACGCAGCCTGACGTTTGATGAGCCGCTCTTCCTCCGAGTGCGTCGACATGCTGGTGGATTCAGCCGTTGGTTCATCTTCCGCACGATCATCTGTAGACTCGCAGACAGCCTTCTCAGGCTCACGGTCCTTAGATAAAATTTCTGCTTCCAGCCTCTGACTTGCGTTCTCTTTCGCCTCCGCTCTCGCTTCCTCCAGTTTTTTTGCCAAATTGCGCGCCTTAAATAGCTGTCGCAGCGCCCACGCCAACACCCACTCAGGAACGAGCAGCGTGACCACGAAGACGGTCAATGCCTGTCGTTGATCGAGGATCTTGTACCAGACGAAGAGCCCAGTTCTGATGAAGAAGTTGGCATGGGGGTGGTCCACCCTGGGCTCAGGGATATTCCGGTGCACGGCGAACCAGACGCAAGCGAGGATGGTCACGATGCAGCTCTGCACGAGGGCCGCGAGCGTACGGCAGTGGTCAATGTCCTTGCATGGGCCGTCGGAAAGCGTGCAATTTGCCGGATTAGAGGCGGTATCGACAGCGGGGATCAACGAGGCATCGGCGATGATAGCGCGGGCGGCGATAGCGGCAGCTGAAGCCAGGAAGAGGAGCGCAGACGACGCGAGAGACGGCATCGTTGTGGGAATCTGCTAGTGAGCCATGTCCAGGTGTCTAGTTATATGCAAGACGCCACAACACGTCCGATCGTCCATCAGAAGGCTACAGCTTGCCTCCTCAGCGACTCGTGTGAGCCTCATGTCCCGGGGTCACATCGCTTTCCGGTGTGGGTAACCCCTTATCGAATGTACAGACATTCCCATTCAAAGGCGCCTCGATGCGAGAACGGTCGTGGATTGGACCAGCTGCTGATTTGTAAACTGAGTTCTGAGGACGAGGGTAATCGACAGATAAAAAATGGTTCCTTCGGCGTATTCACGCGCTATCTCCGTTCATCCGAACATCCCGGCGAGGCACCGGGTTGGGAAGGCCACATGGCTGCTTTGGCAGAATCTGCAGTCCATGGCCCATAATTAGGTCATCTCGTCGCGATCTGATAGGCGAGATGTCAATGCGTTCGAGCTAGGTACTCTACAGAGGCAACAGAGGAATTTGTGAGTGCGGAGTAGTGGTGCTTCACGAGGAAGCCTGGAGTCGTCACGTTCGCCTGTGTGCTTTGCGTTCGGCTCTGACAGAAGCCGCTACACGATGCTGGCTTTGAACCACGAGCTCGAGTGAACGATTACTGCGTCACTGCAGGACAAGTTAGATTAGTGCAACAATTCAAGTAAAAAGATACATCATGATCACGCAACATGTTTGTATACATATCAAATGTGCGGGACAAAAGTGGTCCATTGTACAGTCTGGTAAGCAGGAGGTAGCAGCATGCTAAGCGAGGTGAAAGAGATAACAATGAGGGCGAGGCGAGCTGCGACATAGATCAAGCCTAAAGGCACGTAAAAGAGAGGCATAGTTCGATTGGTATCATTCAGATCCAGGCACGCATGCTGTAATCCCTGAAAAAGGGATACCCCCGTCCGCAAATGGCCAGAGATTACTAAGCCTCCGCACAAGCCTCGCCACCGGTCATTTCCGATTTCCTTCACGTCAGCCAAATTGCCTCCTCCCTTATTCATCACTGTAGCCCCTATGGATTATTGTTATAATATCTTTTTCTGCGTGATTTTCTGTCACATCTGGGGCTCTCCATTCTTCCCGCCGTCTCCAAGCTGGGCTCCTCAGGCCCCTGCCGCCCAATTTGTGGCGGATCTTTGAATTTCTCTTGAAACAGCTTCTCTGGCCAATTTCGGGCGCCGCCCCCATCCCCGAGCTCACGAGGCCAATTTTAGCTTATGGCGCAGTCCATGAACTTAGTCTTTGCGCTGCTGGGGACCCCGAACCTGATTCTCTCCGCCAAAATTCGGAGAAATTGGCACTTATTCAGGCTCATGGTTGGCGACACAGATCAACACCCATATTCTTAGTCTCTTGGCTTCTCTGTGAAATTATGGATGGCCCTGATTAACTCAAGTGCAGTCTCTCAGATATACGCGAAGGCGAATTATTTCTCATGACCCAACTCCCCAACGTCTACCATGCGATCCGCCATGCTTTCCCTTACCGAACTCCTCAATCCTGAGGCGGCGGCTCAGCCTTCCGAACATCCCAGCCTGTCTTTACCATCACTAATCAGCATGCCTGCTTCTACACCATCATCTCGCGACTCATCTCCGCACATATCATCAGACGCAACAAGCGACTTGGATGTTCTGTCCGTCCAAGAGAATGTTTTCCTTAACCGAAAGACAACTCTGGCTCGACTTTATACCCATGCCCGTAGCTCAAACATCGAATATCCCGCAACTGATACCCGACGGCCCATTGGTCACCTTTTCGAAATCGATCCCAGTAACTGGTTCAACCCTCGGCTTGGTTTTGCCTACTCACAGGGCGAGCCCTGCCACGGCAACCAAACAATTCGCTACGGAAAGGAGATTTTCTGCCAGCTACTGGTAGACAAAGACGGGCAAATGGTTCCTTGTAAGCTCTCCCAATATACTTGTAAGTAACGCCCGCAATATCTATTCTCCACGACTGGCACTCATTGCTGACTTGGAAAATATTCAGGTCAGGGCTCTAAGGTCTGCCCCTATGCAGACATGGGGTCTATGCGTACCCCCCATGTTTCAGCTACTCGAGACGCCCTCAAGCTGTACCTCCAAAAATCGCAAGAGCTCTGGAACGGCAGCGACCCTCAACGAGCTCTCTTTGCGAAGTCACTCACGCTTTACCGCTCATACCGCACCCTGGGGTGCCTTGGACCATCAACGTACTCTTCCCTCATTCAAGCTGCAATTGATGACGAAGATGACGACGAAAACGAGTGGTGTACTCGGCTGCGCAATATCCGCCGCGGCCATGACCCAAAGTTAACTTGCAGCGGCAAGTTGCTTTTCGAGCAAGATGAGGCAGGTCAGGCCTTTATTCGGTGAGTAGATGTTTTGACAAATGCATCGTAACTTACTGACTTGGCTTAGTTGTGAATACTTTAGCACACGCGTTGGCGGAACAAGAGATCATTTATTCACTTATAATCCTGGAAGCGGCCTCTACGATACAGAATACTTAAAAGCACTCTTCCATGAAGACACGGAGGCCATAAGCAAGTTCGAGCTTGCTGCAAAGGCAAACGGCTATGGGCCCCTTGCCCCATGTACATATGTAGCTAACCACACCTCGGTCAGAGTCAACTGCCGTATGTCTTTTTATGTGAAACTCTCCGACCCATTATATTGACTAAATATTCCTCACAGCCTGTGAGCATCGCACAACGGATGGGCGTCTTGACTTAGGGGAAGTTGTCAACCTGCCCTGCGAAAGCACTTTCCGCAGCTTTGAACCCTTGGAAGAATATCGAGAGGCCTGCCCCCGAATCCTCATTATCTGTCGGAACGAGCACACTCATCCATTACCTCTGCCATCGAAAACCCCCCCATCCGTACGCCAAGAGGTTCTCGATCTGCTACGGAGCACTGAGCTAGACTTACCTGACCTCACCGCTCGCCGATTTCTTCGCCACCCAGTCACCCGTACCTATCTGCAGAAGCGCCTTCCCGATATTCGAGATCCTTGTCCCGCGGATTTACATATCTCGCTCGCAAATCGCGAGCACATCAAAAGCTATATCTCACAAGTTCAAACCCAGTGCTTTCCTTTTGGGACTGGTTGGAATGGTAAGCGCTACTCTAACTTGTCTTCACAGCTGCGGCCTTGCTGATATGCGTATAATTAGGTCTACTCCATCTCAAACGTCTACAAGACCAAGACCTTCCGCCCGAACTCCATTATATTCGGTACGCGGAAGAGATTCCAATCCATACCCTACCCATTCATGATGAGGATGAAACCGAGCACCCAAACCACGCAGACAAAATGCTTCGCATTGTTGTCTGCATGAGCCCTGAGAGCAGCCGGCGCCTCGCGGCCGCTCAATACCTTCAGAGCGATATCGCCTTCAAGCGCGTTTCTGGTTTTTTGGAGTTCGAAATCGGCGGGCTGCACCGCGACGCCAACATTGGTCAGTAATAGACGTTCCAAAATTCATGCAAATACTAACGGCAAACCGATTTCAGCTATTCCATATTGCCGCGTCTATATAAATCGGCAGAGCGCGGCTGCTCATGCAATCGTGTTCAAAAAAATTGAAGAGCTTGTTCTCAAAGACACTGGCAAGCCATTGCGGTGGCGCCACCTTCATGCAGACTCACTTGACGAACATACTGGTATTCTTCAGTGGGCGGGCGATCAACACGGGGGGCAGGCTAAAGGTGTGTTCCTCAGTTACTATTCCATCATATTTCCTAGTCGCTCAGTGTCCCGCAGGCCTAGGCCTGCATCTCCAGTCTCTTGCAAGAAACCTACCTGGACGCCGTGACCTTCACGAACCTGACCGAATGCTATCAGAACTGACGGAATATGAGCATTTACAGAGACTATTTCGTCTATGTAGTGTTCATGTTGAGCGGAACATCGACGCTTCGCCCGTTCCTCAGACCGTCAAGAAGAAAATGCGAAGCCTGATATGCGTCACTCACCCTGACTTTGAGGGCACTCTCCGAGCTATTGCGGCTGAAGGGGGCAAGAAAGGTGCAGGTAACCTCTTAGCCAATACTCTTGCATATGGTTACTTGCTAATGAAATGCTACTACTGCTTTGATTTTTGGCAGCCTGGGTTGATGACAAGCTGCGTGCGAAGTTTGCGCTGCCGGGAATCTGTTGGGAGAAAAGTCACATACCACTAGTTATTTGGCAGGTGGGCGATGCAACAACCAACACGCTCGAGGCGCTCCATGCGGATGTGAACTCGGAAGGAAAGTTTTGCTCACTGTTGGGGGGCCTGAAGAAGGGCCAATATTTCGACAACATGAAATTGCGATCGCTACTGGTATGAGTAGCTCCACACTACAGTCTTTTGTTACCTGACCTTGATCCATTCCAGGCGTTCGAAACAACGGGCATTCGGCCTTCATATCAAATGGGCCATATATCCTATAATATTTCCCGAGGGCTGAAGCGGTCTAGTAAGTAATAACCCTTCCCGTTATTAGTGCTCTATCTCACCCGACTCCATGCGTGATAAGTGGCCGCGCGTCAAAAAACCCTTGCCGCCGAAGATGCTGATATCAATGCCACAAACAAAAGGCTGAAAAGCACCCACGACGACGCCTCAAATGCAAGGACACACCTCTCGCAAGTGCTCGGACGCCTGGAGCGCCACCCTGGTAATGTTGGATTCATCCAAGATGTGAAAAGAGCAGAAAAGCGTAAGGAGAATGCTGAATCTAGTTATGACAAGGCTCTTGCATTGAGCATTGCCGCCAAAGGGAAGGGGTCGGGGCGAGTCGGCCTTTTGCTGCCTGGAGAGGTTCCAACAGAAATACATGATGATCATAACCCTTAGTCTACACTACTACATGCATAATATATGACCCGCGCATTTCTCATGCTCTCCTTAGGCCGAGTCGAGCTCAGGAGGCTCCACGCCGCATGCCCGACTGCTCTTGAGTAGTTTTCAGAATAATTATATTATTTGTTGATAGTACAAGCAATTACTTCCCAAAGACTGCTTTTGCATCAGCCGCGAGCGAATCCAACGTAGAATACAAACCAAGTAAATTATTGAACCTTTGCGGCGCCTCCGCAGCCATGCGAGCCTTAACCTCATCAGACGTACTTTCGGCCTTCATGAATCCGTTGTCGACCCACCGAAACAAGGCCCCCGCAGCGTACTGCGTAATGCCTGCGCGCGTCTCCCCCGCTTGTATAGGGGTGTTGCCGTGCCGCATTACTGACGATGGGATAAGAATTGTTGAGCCGGGGGGGAATTCGACGATTGTGTCGATGTCGAAGAGCACTAGGTGCCCGCCGCGCGTCGGGTCGTAGTTGCCAGTGGATGTGATTGCACACCAACCCGCTGCAGCATTTGCGAAGTCGAGATGGTCGAAACAGACCGCATTCGGGCCAAAGTTCACAGTAGTTGTTGGAAAAATACTATTATCAAAGCTCCAACCCGCCTTGAGCGCGGCGTCGTGGTTGAGGAGGCGTGTGAAGTAATCACAGTACCGCGAATACAACTTCGGGGCGAAGTGAGAGAACGCGCCTGTAAAGTTTATTGAGAAAAAATGGTTGACGGGCGCGAAGGAACCGCTCACTACTGCCAAAGCCGGCGACCCGTTTGACAAAATGGTTATCTCTAAACCTTCGAAAGGCCCTTTCGTTCGCAGGGGTTTGAAGGGCAAGCACCGAAGGGTGCTTTTTTTTTGGTCAGGTATGTATGGGGGCGGAGTTGGTAAAGCGTACCGTTTGCCCGCCGCCGTGAGATATGCCAAACGCCCTTGCAGGGTGCGGCCCCCGGCGGTGTTGCTTGTCGCCTTTCCGGAAAGTGCAAGAGCGCTTCAATTTGGCAATGGCCTTCTCAAGGCCGGCCACAACCTGCTCCCAATTGTCGGGCTCGCCGGGCTTGGTCAGCGGCCTCCCCACTAGGACGGCTACAATCCTATCTTCGTCGTCAAGAATAACGACGGGCTTCCTGATGTTTGTTGAGTCAGTTTGAATTGATCCATGGCACAAACCGACTTACCTGCCGTCCCACTTGAAGTCACCAAAGCCCTGCATGCGTAGCTCCTCGCAACTCCAAATCTTGCCGGGGTTGAGCGACTCCAGGCGCAACGCCGTGAAGCCGGTCGAACAAGCCGGCATATCCGACTTGCTATCAAGCGCGGTGGGCATGCTCGCCGCCTCGCCGCAGAATGACGGCGCGCGCAGATCTGTGGGCCCTCGCCCCTCGGCGGCGGCCTGCCTCTTGCGCTGTTTATGTTTCTTGGCGGAGCGACCGTCGCTCGCTGTGCGCTTGCGCTTGCGCTTTGCACCGCGGGGCGGGGCCGGGGCATCCTGCCCCCGCCCTGCGACGTGTGGGCAGGCGGCGTCGCCCACAAGCTCCGGCTCGCTTGCGTACTCCGACGAGCCCTCCCACTCTGAGGCTGCGCCGAATTCGGAGACGCTTGAGTATCCGGACTCGCTGAGCCAGCCCCCCTCGGAATATAAATCCGCTTGAGACTCGGGCGGTAGATCGACGGTGTCGGAGGGCAGTGACTCGACGGAAGCGGCAGTGAGCGGGTGACCGCCGCTCCACAGAGATGGGGAAGATAAGATGGACGGCGGGGCGTCAAGGCTATCGGCGTCGGATAAGGGGGTTGCCGGCGACGGCGGGGTGCGGGACGGCGACAAGGGCGGCAGCTCAGTTGCAGGGAGGAGTGGGGAGTCGAGGCCGGCGTCGTCACGGTCGAACGCACGCCTGGCGCTGCCGACAAACGAACGCCCGGTGCGCATTGTTGTGGGCGGCAGGAATGCGCCGGCGTAGTTTAGGCCGGATCTCGTCTGGGCGGCGCGCATCAGCGCCCTTGCAAGCGAACGAGGGGGGTGGGGGTAGCTCACCCTAAGTGCCCACTGGGGCATCTTGATGCGCTGAGGCTGGAGCCGCTATGTTAGTATAGAGGGATGGCGAGCAGGAAGGCGCTGGCCCTGGCCCCTCACAATCACACTCAACGCACCAGCCGCAAGACCTCTGGTAAAGTCTCGGGCGCGGCTTGTTTTATGGATGAGAGGGCAATGCGGGTGCGTAAGCACTTACCGGCGTAGACATATTGAAGGGGGCAAGGCCGGCGGTGCAAGGGGGAAAGGAGCAAAGGGCAGCAGAGTGTGATAGCGCGAGGCAAACAGCATCATGTTCTGTTGATCAGTCATCACGTGACATTCACGAGCAAATGCGCGCGCCGCGCCACTTTCACGTCGTCCACCGCCAAAGCGCGCACGGGCAAGATCTCCCCACGAACCCCCCAATCAAAACATCGCACAACAATCCCTTGGTGCGTTCAATTTTTTTTCATCGTTCGATCCATAATCGGCGGCAACAGCACGTCGACAACACGCTGCTGGCGGCGTGAATGCAATCACACCGCCAAAGCGGCGCGCACTGTTGAGATCTGGGCGCGGCTCGTCAGCTTCTCCTTACCTCGCGCCCGCTCAATTGCGTTGCGCGGCTTTTTTTCTTGGCTTGCGCAGGCCCAGCCACGGCGCATGGCATCCTTGCTCACGCCCCGCTTAAGCTTCAGAGGAATAAGTGAGTGCCACTCATATCTTTGGATCACTGATTCTTGTTTATTGGATAGGGCTTTGTTGGTCCACGCCCAAGCACTGCGCAATGCGCGGTAAGTAGATATACTCAAACCCTCAATCCCCCGCACAAGTGGCCGGCCCAACCCCTTAGATATCAGCGCCGTCGGATCCTCCTCCTTGATGCACGCCGCGAGGTTCTACTCGCTCGACAAGTCGCGCTTCGTCATCCGAGGGGACTCTCTAGGGCTCATCTTGGGCAACGTCTCGATAAGCGCGGCGGCCTCCTCGCGCTATTGGCTAAGCACGGCCGCCGTCGATGTTGACAAACTGGGCACAAAGTGCACGTCACGGCGCCCTTGCGGCGCCCAGCCTGATCACTGCCAACGAGGACGCCTTGCTCGTCGTCGTCAATCTTGCCGCCGAGACCCTCCTCGTCAGCGAGCTGGCCGTTGAGACCGTAGGCGAAGTTGGAGAGGGCGTTGAGAGCCTCGATGCGCTTCCTCTACGCCTCGTCCTCGCTGGTGAACTTTTCAGCCTCGGTGATCATGCGCTGAACGTCCTCCTTGGAGAGACGGCCCTTCTCGTTGGTGATTTACCAGTTCCCTCGTCGGGCGCGCCGACCTTCATGGTACAGCTGGCGCTAATCTGGAAGGCGACCTCGATTTGAGGAACGCCGCGGGGGGCGTACCAGTGAGCTCGAACTTGCCGAGGTGGCCGTTGTCCTTGGTGAGCGAACGTTCACCCTCGAAGACTTGGATGAGGACGGTGGGCTGGTTATCAGCGGCGGCGGAGAAAATCTGCGACTTGCGGGTAGGGTTGACGGTGTTACGGGGAATGAGCAGCTTGCGGCCGCCATCAACCAATGTGAGTAGAATAAATAAATTCACCCAACGCAAACTCAACCATTATTCGTATCAATACTTAGGCAGCGCTCTAGCAAATCAATGTAAACCAGTATATTGATTAGTGGATTAGATACCGGCTGAGTTCTTCTGGGTAAACAATAGAAGTATGTACAAATTTGAGTCGAAGGTATTACAGGAAGTATATGGATGGTAGGCATAATGAGAAGAAGAAAAACGGTTTTGCAAACAAACATCAAACGGCACGCCCCTTGCCCTTTCCATGCACGTAGGCTTCTTCTTCCTCCTCCTCGACCTCGTCGTCTCGATCCATAGGCGGTCCACCGCACAATGGCAGTCCATCGACATCGCGGTGCATTGTGTCGCCGTCGAACGACCGTACGCGATTGCAACCATGGCATTGCACTCGTGCAGTGGCCACCGTGTCCCAAGCATCTTGCGGAATACCGATACGCGAGTTCCATTCGAGGAGAGCGCGGGTGATCATCGAGTCCTCAAAAGTCTCTTCAGGGGGCGAGGGATTGGAAGACGGGTGGAATTTGAGGAGCTCGCGGGGAGGCTTGTTAATATCCGCTGCGGGATGGATAGGCGCTAGGTTGGTTTTAAATAAGCCAAGTAAGACGAGTCGAGACAATTGAACCACTCACGGGGGGTGTAAACAAGTGTAGCGGTGAATTTTGGGTTGCTGCAGTAGCCCTTGGGGGCAATGTGCTGGCGAAAACCGTCGATAGAAAATTGGTTTCGACACCCAGTACAAAGAGTCGAGGCCGAAAAGACAAGATGGTGAGCGTCTGGAGAAATACCTTCTGGTGAGTTGAAGTATTTCAAGGCCATGCCAATAGCGGTATTGGCCAGCCCCAGCTCTGTAAAGGGGTCCGGGGATGAAATGGGGTGATAATGATAAAGGGCCTCTGGGGGCCACTCCCTATCGTTAGCTGGATGGTAGCGCACTGCGTCTCGTGAGTCAGTAATCTTGAATATCAGCAAAAGGGCGCATTTGACTTACGGCGTGAGGCAGTTGACATCCAATTGGTTTTCAGGGCGAGGTCCGAGCGTTCCAAAATCTCGTCGCTATCGTAGAAGTTATCCAATCGAGGACGCCGGCTTGGAGAGGATGCGGCGAGGTTGCTGCTTGAGGCAGTATTTCCGGTTCTCGAAGCTACAATTAATAAGCCGATTATTAGTCAAGTTTAAAATAAAATGAGACGGATGGGGGGGGGCTTACATGAAGGAGTTGAGGGAGGCGAAGATGGCGGCAACCCCTCTGAGGCGTTAGAGGCAGTTGTCTGGGATGAAGGTGTTGAAATGGGTCCTGCGAATTGAAATATTTAGCACGACGGACACAAGTTAAAGAAAAGCTTACCATTGCTCTTAGCAAGCGCCTCCTTTAGGCTATCCAATTGTGGAATGACAACTGCAAGTTTCATCCGTTAGTGAAGACGTAGAGGGGAGTTGAGCCAACGTACCCATAAACCGACAATTGTGCTGACGAGCACGAGCCACCCACCTCTCCTTCCCTTTTCCCAACGTGGAGTCTCGGTATATCTGCATCTCGCAGTCCTCTCGTGGGCGAAATTGGTTAGAGACGTGAGGACAATACAAAGGCCTTTGAATGCCAATGCGCTTCCAGCTGACAGGTGCGTAGGGAACCCGAGTACCGTCGAGCTGAGTATGGAAAGGAATTCTAGAAGTAAAGCAATTCATCAAATTCAAAGCAGGCATTTGAGTTGTAAAAAAAATACGCACCCAGTCCACGGCACCCAACCCTGCGCATCTTTGCAGTAGGTTGAAATGGTGTGCGATTTGTTGTGCTCCTGGAGTGCAATGTAGAGCTGTTGAAGTCGAAAGGGCGTCAGGTCATTCAGGAGGAGGAGATCCGCCTCCTTCGCCACTGCTTCCTCGTCGGGCAGCATCATGGGGAACTCGCCACGGCGCTCGTGTCGAGGGCGAGGAGAAGGACCGACGTAGTATGAATCGCAGAGGCTCTTGGATGGTGAAGACGACATGGGAGTACGGCGGCGGTGGCTGAGCCAATTGCGTGAGGCATAGAGGGCAGGACGAGTGCGGTATGAAGGGAGCGATTTTGCCATGATGTGCAATGAAATTGTCAGAGTACAGAAATACCACAGTATATATAGCCACCCGCAGAGCCAGCCCTCTGCCGTCCAGTTTAGCAAAGAAGAAAATTGCGAAGTTCAGACACAAGTGAGAGTATGTTGAGATTGGGCGCTGATGCAGCAAACCTGCGGCGAACCAATAGTGAGCCGTGGCAGGTTCCAATTTCGCCGAATTTTGGCGGGGGATAGATGTTTCGGGGGCCTCAGATAACCAATCACAAGGTACTTGCAGTCGGCTGAGCTATCTTGTGATGCGGCAGGACCTAGGACGTGGCAATGGCCCTGGAATGGAAGGGCAAGATAATTTTTCAGAAGTGTTTGAGGGATTCGCCACAAAGTGGGCGGCAGGGGCGGGCAAGGGGCGGGGCTGCAATTTATCATGGGCCTTGGAGACGGCGGGATGGAGTGAAGCTTAATTAGTGTGACCATATAATCACGCAGAGGAGAGAAAAGAACAATTATCTATAGGGGCTACGGGACAGATATAGAAGAGACAGATATTTGCTGACGTGATGGGATTCGGGAAAGAGCGGTGGCAAGCTGTGGCGAGGTCGAGACAGATGCTGACTAAGAATCAGCCGTCGTCGGCCGGGGGCAGGCCTTTTCAGGCAGTTACGGCATGTGTGCCTGGATCTGAAAGATACCAATCGAACGGTCGCTCCGTAAAAGATCCCTACTATGATGACAGCGACGTGGTCGGGAACAGAAAGCCCCTCGTTCAGCATATATGCCAAGGCAACGACAAGAACAAGAGCGGCTGGTGTGACGATGATGGTGATGGCGGATGCGCGCCACAGCTGCCGCTCGAAGTGTGATTGGAATGTATTGGACCAGGCGATGCAGTGCACAGCGCCGAATGCCATGGCCACCACCAGCGCAATCATGTCGGCGTATAGAACTTCCTCTCCGGGGACGCCAGCCCAAAACGTGGGCACTCGATGGCATTTCCGCAAGTCCACGTAGGTGTCCTGATTGCCGATGACATAGGCCATAACCTGCTCCCCAAACGTAGCATACTCCGATGGTTCTTCTTCCTCGACCTTCTCTTCGGGGACACGGACGGCGCAGCTGACGCTCAGCGGCTT
Source organism: Athelia sp. TMB (assembly GCA_014898675.1). Lineage (NCBI taxonomy): Eukaryota > Fungi > Basidiomycota > Agaricomycetes > Atheliales > Atheliaceae > Athelia > Athelia sp. TMB. The sequence goes on from JACXVL010000198.1 coordinate 87,576, forward strand.
GTCCCACCAGACAATGTACATGGCCACCGTGATAACCGTGTACGCCAGGGTCATCACTTCGAGGCTCGTCAAGGGCAAGTGCTCTATGCGCCGTGCGATGCACTGCATCACGAACCACAGTGTTTGAAGTATGGCGACCCCCTTCGACAGCGCGTCTCCTTTGCTCTGGTTGGCGAGCTCCTCGGGCGTGGATGGGACAAGGTGGCCGCGGCCGACCAGCTCCTGGGCGTTCTTGGGGGACAGAGGATGAAGTGATTCATCCTTGTTGTGAAACTGATAGCCGCCCATGATAACGAAGAATGCATGCGGCATATCCCACACTGCGTCCAGATCAGTGTGATGCGAATGGAGTGAGACAGAATCGGGCTCACCCTCATTGGCCTTTCCTACACGCCTTGCCACCCTCACCTGATCATACTCCGCTTCGCGCAGATCATCCGCCGAGGGATGCAGGCCACATTCTTCACATCGCCCTTTACATCGCTTGCTTATAAACCCAGATTTGGATGTGACTTGACGCTTGATAAGCTGATCGTGCTCAGAGTCCATTGACATCGCTGACGGTCCGCTCAGCGAGTCATCTTCCAGCCCATTATCCGAAAACTCGCTGGCCTCTTTCTCTGCCGTTCGTCCCTCGCGCAATCTCGTCTCCTGCCTGCGCCTCCTCGCCTCTTCGAGCTTCTTTGACAAGTCACGCGCCGCGATAAACTGTCGCAACGCCCACGCGAGCACCCACTCGGGCACGAGCAGCGTGACCACGAAGACGGTCACCGCCTGCCTCTGCGCGCGGATTTTATACCACACGAACAAGAAAACTCTGACGAGTAGGTTGCTGTGGAACGGGGGACGCACAGTAGGCGCTGGGACATTGCGGTGCACCGCGAACCAGACACAGGCGAGGATGGTCACGATGCAGCTCTGTATGAGGCTCCCGAGCGTACGGCAGTGGTCGATATCTTTGCATGCAGCATCGCCGATGGTTGCATTGGTGGGGGCGGAGGCGACGAATCCAGTGGTATTGGTATCAGGGATCAAGGAAGCGTCGGTGCTGACAGCGCGAGCGACGATGGTAGAGGCCGAAGCCAGCAGGTGAAGAGCTGGATGGAGCAGCATTGGTGCGGGAATACGCCAGTGTAGCACCAAAGCGATCGGCTCGTATGGATGGGATGAGGAGCGATGTGGGGATATCGTTGAGTGACAAGGTGCGGAGCTAGTACCGCATGTGCCATATGCTTTGACATGCTGTGCATCCAGCTTTGATCCAGCTCCTGCAACTTCAACAAGATGCTCACTCAATACGATTGATCCACCGATTACACTCATCTCCTGCTTACCTATCGAATCCTGCACCGCCTCTCCCCATCTCTATCGAAGAATGGCGTATAACTGCAACCGTTGTCCACTTGGATCAACATTTGCGAGCCATCTCTTCACGCTCTCTGGCACTCGACGATTTCGTATGGCTGGATGGACCAGGACGCGCTGCTCCTCTGGTCTGGGGACAGTCGGACGCGTTAGGGTGGGGCGGGCAGACTGGACTAAGTGAGCGTGAAAATGGACGGCGGTGCTGCTACTGCGGAGAACGAGTTCCATTGCGGTGCGGGTCATTGGGACTGCACTGGTCTGAGGGGCGCGTAGCACACGCCTCGGCCAGCGATTGGGGCGAGGGATGTCGGCTCATTCGACAGAGAACCGGTATCTGTGACATATGCTTTGCAAAGAATCGAATAACGTCGCGAAAGCAGGCGGGTGAAGCTGAGATTGGGGCTGGCCAGTCGAACGTTGGCCATTGTTGGGAGGAAAAGTGGCCCAAAGGAGATGCGAGCCCCTGTTTCTGCCGCGCCTTGACTCTATTGCTTAGCGTCTAGCATTAATATTTATCTCAAGTTCCACTTGCCTCACTTACTCAATCTCACGCAGGACAACACATTCTTGATACCACGCATGCTATAGCTACGAGTGCACTTGTTCGTCCTCCATCTTTTGTCTTTTCGACATATTACTCCGTGTCACAGCTGCCAGTGTGGAGCCTGACGACCTCTAGCACGACATTGACCCTGCGAGCTCGTCTATCCGCGCTCCCAATACTGTCTGTCTCCCCGATAGTCTATGGTATCCTATGGCATTTATGGTGTCTGTGAATTCAAAGCTGCACGACACCAGGTTGTGGCTCTCGGACGGGCCCGTCCGACATTAATAGCACTTCATTAGCTGCAGCGCGTGAGATCTATACGTAGACTTGGGCAAAATTCCTGGTATATATATTTCTTCTCCGTCAGAAACACGGCTCTTTGACTGCATCCCGAAGTCCTTGGGACAATTCTTTTGCTGCAGTGCTGTCAATCTCTTCGCGGTATCTTCTGTTGCTTCGTTGGGTGGATCTACGCGCCTTGCGCTTATAGCTTCGGAAAATGGGTGTTCGAGTTTCAGGCCAAGGGATCCCACTAGCTGCACCGATTTTAGGCATCTGGACGCACGATTCATTAGAGAATATCACCATCACCCACGCCTAGTAGCGGTGCATTCCAGCTTTCACAAGTTCCGCTCATCCTCGCGAGTCGCAACACGACCGGCTTAACATCAAATTGACGGTGGTGCCTTGGTTATGTCGTCCCATCCTGCCATCGTACCCACCCCGACCTGCCCAGCAGTCTCCGAGGTGAAGAGTCCCGCACTACAACGCTCCACTCTGATCCCACGCACGACTTTACCTCTCTCCCAACGCCATGCCGTCATTTCTTCTGTTGCTCGCAGCGGTCGTTCATGGGATCGTAAGCACTACGAAATTGGTAAAGATGTGTGGCGTAAACATCGATGGGCAGGAATGGCAAGGAATTCGTGCCGATGGGAGTGTTTTGGGTGGCGCTTTCGTCAAGCTCAGACCAGCATGTTTGTGGCAGCCCCTTAAGTATCCCCTGCGCAACGGTTATACACTATCCACCTCACAAACTTGCCACGCTTGTCCCGCTCGTATTTCGAGCAGTGTATCATGGCCTACGCACGATGCCGCCCTCGCATTTCATCCTGGTATATATGGTAGTACAACAATAAGATTTTGCTACATAATTGACTGATTTCTATCATGTCCTTGTTCGTATCAGATATGGGGGACGAATGTCGTCCATTGCACAGTCTGGTATGCGCCGGCGGGAAGCATTCTGAGGGAGGTGAAGGAGATGAGGATGAGGATGATGCGGGCAGCGATGTATATCGAGGCAAGAGGCACGTAGAAAATGGCCAGTATGGTCTCGAAGTCCAAGTAAGTATGACGATCGAGCAACATAGCCACCGCGGTGCCGAGTACGAGAGCTGCTGGGACGGCGATGATAGTGATGGCAGACGCTCGCCACAGCTGCTGCTCGAGGTGCGATTGAAAGGCATACGACCAAGCGATGCAGTGCACCGCGCCGAATGCCATCGCCACCAGCAGCGCAATGATGTCGGCGTATATAGCGTCACCTTCACGATCTGCGGCCCAAAACGTCGGCACTCGAATGCATTGGCGCAAATCCACATAGGCGTCTTGTGCACCCATGACGTAGATAATGATTCTCTCCCATAGTGAGCCATACGGGGTCACGTCTTCTTCTTCTACCTCCTCTTCAGGGACACGCACAGCGCAGCTGACATTCAGCGGTTTCTCCCACCAGACGACGTACATGGCCACGGTGATCACCGTGTACGCGAGCGTCATTACCTCTAGGTTTGTGAGTGGCAGGTGCTCAATACGCCGCGCGATGCACTGCATCACGAACCACAGCGTTTGTAAGATTGCGACACCCTTGGACAATGCGTCCCCCTTGCTCTGATTCGCGAGCTCGTCTCTAGAGGGTGCGACTAGGCGGCCGCGTCTGACTAGCTCCACGGCATTCTTGGTGAACACGGGACAAATTGGCCCATTCTCGCCGTAGAACTGGTAACCACCCATGATAATAAAAAATGCGTGCATTGTTTGCCAAGCTGCGCATCACGATGAGATCACAGGATCAAATAGCTCGATGACAGTACTTGCCCTCGTTAGCTTTAGCTACGCGCTTCGCCGCCGCCACTTGGTCGTACTCTGATTTCTGCACATCTGCCGAGCAGTGTACGCCAGCGCACTTGTGGCATCTCTCTCCACTTCGTCCGCTTTCGAGGGTATGTTGCGACGCGAGCTGACGGTTGACGAGCGGCTCGCGTCCCGAGTGCGTGGAAATCCCAGAGGATCCAGCAAGAGCCTTGTCGTCCACCACACTCTCTACAGACTCGCCAACTTCCTTCTCGGCATCATGAACCTGGGGCATTATCATCTTACGCTCCTCGTTTGCCCTAGCCCTTGCGGATTCGAGTTCCACCACTAATTTGCGCGCCACAATCCATTGTCGCAACGCCCACGCCAACACCCACTCTGGTACGAGCAGCGTCACCACGAAGACATTGGCAGCCTGTCTCTGGTCGAGGACTTTGTTCCAAACAAACAGGCCGGCTCTGACGATGAAATTTGGGTGGCGAGGCCGAACCACCTTGGGTGCAGGTATATTGCGGTGCACCGCAAACCACACACACGCCAGGATAGTCAGGATGCAGCTCTGTACGAGACCCTGGAGCGTTCGACAGTAGCGAATGTCGTAGCATTTACCGTCGGGAAGAGTGGCGTTGACGGGAAGGGATGTGGTGAGTGAAGTGATGTTGGCACCAAGATGCGATGTGGAATCAGCGCCGACAGCACGGGCATTGAGAGAAGAGGGGAAACACAAGAAAAGCAGGGCAGACCAAGGCAGTGGCGGCATCGTGCCGGAATGTACTGGGAATCCGTTAGGGGAGCACCAAGGCTCGAGGCTTGTATGGGATAGGATGAGGAGCGATGTGGGGATATCGTCGATTGACAAGCTGAAGTATGCCCCGTGTCAGCCTTGCCCCGGGTGCGGAACTAGTACAGCATGTGCCATATGGCTTTAAGTTGCCGTGCGTCCAGTTCCTGTAAGATGCTCAATCAATACAATTGATCGACTGATTACACTTATCTCCTGCTTACCTGTCAAATCTTGCACCGCCTTCTCACTCTATCAAAGAGCGATGTTTGATTGCGTCTTTTGCCCCCTTGAATCACGTTCGCGCGCATCCCTTCGGCCATTCCAGGACTTCTCCGGCACCTCGTGAGGAATCGCGCTGGCCCGAGTCTCCTCTTTATCAGCACTTCTGCTGCCCCTACCGCCTGGCACCCGCGGCCAACCCATTCACGCTTGAATTGATGGAGAAAGGTAGGGGCTCCGCTCGAAACTGGGCGAGGCAAGTTCCATTGCGGTGCGGGCCCTGCACTGTTCTAGACTGTTCTGGGGTGCGTAGCACACACTTCAGCCAGCGATCGGGGGCGAGGGATGTCGGCTCATTCAACAGAGAACTGGTAGCTGCCTCGTATGCATGGCGAAGAATCGAAAACGGTCACAAAAGCGGGCAGGTGAAATTGAAACTGGGGTTAGCTGGTCATAGGCTGGCCATTGTTGAAAGATTTCGGAAAGAAAAGCAGCTCAAAGAAGATGCGAGCCCCTGTCTATGCCGCGGCGTCCCTTGCTTTGCTTTTGCTCCCCCTTGTTCCTTCAAGTTTCACATTTCTCATCCTGCTGCGGGCATGAACGATCCACTTGCCTCATTCACTCTATCTCGCGCCCAGAATGCACACTCTTGATATCACGCATGCTATAGCTACAAGTGCATTTGCTTGTCCCCAGTACTCGAGTACTCGTAATATCGGCCGCCATCTCTTGTCTTTTCGACATTATTCCGAATCACAGCTGCCAGCGTGGAGTCTCTGGACTTCAATATCTCGCACGACATCGTCTATCTGTGATATTGTTACTGTCGATTTACTCGATACCCTATGACTGCATATGAACTCTGCGGTGTCTGAGTTTTTAACGCCTCGTGGGGCGTCAGACTGTGGCTCGCGAGCGCCCTCGTCCGGCATAAACAGCACATCATCAACGTGTCGAGATCCTTATGTAGCGTCGACCAAATTTCCTGATATTGATCTTTCTTCGTCAGAGACATGGGTCTTCGTCCTTGGGTCTGCACACTTCTCTCGCTGCAGCGCTGGCAATCTCTTGACTTTATCTTCCACTGTTTCGTCGGGTGGATCTATGCGACTTGCGCTGGTAGCTTCGGGAAATGATGGCATGGCATTAGAAACAAGGTGCTGTCGTGGGTGAGATCAGAGTGGAGCGCCATAGTGCGGGACTCTTCTCCTCGGGGGCCGCTAGGCAGGTCGGGGTGGGTACGATGGCAGGGTGAGACGAATATGAGTAACTTGAAGGTGCCGCTGTCATTTTGACTGTAAGTCGTTTGTGTCGCAAGGGCGAGCGCGAGTTATGACAGCTAGAATACACCATAGGCGTTGTTGATAGTGATATCCTCTGATGAATCGTGTTTTCGGTTGCCCAGCGTGGGCGCGGCTGGTAGGGATTCCTTCGCCTGAAGCCCGAGTGCTCATTTCTCCTGTTGCTCGTCGTGGTCGTTCATAGGAACATAAGCGCTACCATGGGCAAAGAGCTGCGGCACAAATATTGAAGAGCGGGGATTGCATGGGATTCGCGCCGGTGGGGCGTTTTGGGTATTGCTTTCGTCAAGCTCAGACCAGCATGTTTGTTGTAGCTCGAGCCTTATCCCCTGCCCGACGATTATACACTTGCCCTCTTCCAACCATGCTGCACTTGTCCGCGCGTATCTCGAGCAGTGTATCGTGGCCTACGCACGATGCTTCCCTCGCATTTCATCCTGGTATATGCGGTAGTAAAACAATGGGATTTTGCTAAATAATTAACTGATTTTTAACATATCCTTGTACGTATCAGATATGAGGGACGAAGGTAGTCCATTGCACAGTGTGGTATGCACCAGCGGGAAGCATTCTGAGAGAGGTGAAGGAGATGAGGATGAGGATGATGCGGGCGGCGATGTACATCGGGGCGAGAGGCACATAGAAAATAGGCAGTACGGTAACCACCTCCAAGGAGGTGTATTGACCCAGCAACCCAGCCACCGCGAAACCGAGAGCGAGAGCTGCCGGGACGGCGATGATGGCTATGGCTGATGCTCGCCACAGCTGCTGCTCGAGGTGCGACTGGAAAGCGTATGACCAGGCGATGCAGTGCACAGCACCAAACACCATCGCCACCAGCAGCGCAATGCCGTCAGCAATCACGGCGTCGTCACCGGTTCGATTCGCGGCCCAAAACGTCGGTACTCGAGTGCATTGGCGCAAATCGACATAGTCGTCCTGCATCCCCATGACGTAGACAATGGTCTGCTCCCATACTGAGTCATACACTTGCGCTTTCTCTCCCTCGACCTCCTCTTCCGGGACACGCACGGCGCAGCTGATGTTCAGCGGCTTCTCCCACCAGACAACGTACATGGCCACCGTGATGACCGTGTACGCCAGGGTCATCACCTCGAGGTTTGTGAGTGGCAGGTGCTCGATGCGCCGCGCGATGCACTGCATCACGAACCACAGTGTTTGCAAGATCGCGACGCCCTTGGACAGTGCGTCCCCCTTGCTCTGGTTGGCGAGCTCGTCCCTAGAAGGTGCGATCAGGTGGCCACGTCGGACTAGCTGCACGGCATCCCGAGGGGAGACGGGGCAAATTGGCCCGTTCTCGCCATAAAACTGGCAACCACCCATGATAATGAAAAAGGCGTGTATTTTTTCCCAAGCTGCGAATCACAGTGAGATCATGGAGATACATGGCTCGATGACAGTACTTACCCTCGTTGGCTTTGGCTACACGCTTCGCCATCGCTACTTGGTCGTATTCTGATCTGTGCACATCACACTCTTCGCAACGTTTTTTGCATCTTCTGCTCGCAACCCGACTTAGTGATTTGGACTGAGGAACGACAAGCGGCGCGTGCTCAGAGTGTGCGGAGATTCCAGGGGATTCAGCAGAAGATTCATCGATCACCGCATGAACTGAAGACTCGCTGACTTCCTTCTCCGTCTCCATTGCACCGGACGCCAAGTCTTTGCGCTCTTTGTCTGCCTCGACCCTGGCGGTCTCCAGTTGCTTCACTAGTTTGTGCGCAAGAAGCCACTGTCGCAACGCCCACGCCAACACCCACTCAGGTACGAGCAGCGTCACCACGAAGACAGTAGCAGCATGTCTCTGATCGAGGATTTTGTACCAGACAAACAGGCCGGTTCTGACGAAGAAATTGCCATGGCGGGGGCGGTGCACCTTTGGTGCGGGTATATTGCGGTGCACGGCGAACCACACGCATGCGAGGATAGTTACGAGACAACTCAGCACGAGGCCCTCGAGTGTGCGGCAGTAGTGGATGTTGTCGCATTCACCAGATGAAAGGGTGGCATTGGTGGCGACAGAGGTGATTAATGAGGTGACGGTGGCGGGGGGGAGAGATACAGCATCAGCGCTGACGGCACGGGCGTCGACAGCAGAGGGGAAAAGCAAGACCAGTAGGGCAGACCAAGACAGTGGCAGCATCGTGCCGGGATGTGGTTCTGAGATGCGGACTGTGCCTGCTTAAATAGACAGACCCTTGACGCGGGCAATCGGGCCTCATGGCGACTATCATGCCCGTCACCCGTGCCAGCCTTGCGGTGCGGAACTAGTACAGCATGTGCATCAAGTTGCCGTGTACCCAGTTCCTGTAAGATGCTCAATCAATACAATTGATCCACCGATTGCGCTTATCTCCTGCTTACCTAGTGAATCCTGCACCGCCTCCTCATCTCTATCAAAGAACAGCATTTGATTGTAACTTTTGCCCTTTGGATCAACGTTCGCGCGCATCCCTTCACGCCAGTCCAGGACTTCTCCGGCACCTCGTGAAAAATCGCGCTGGCCCAAGTCTCCTCTTTATCAGCACTTCTGCTGCCCCTACCGCCTGGCACCCGCGGCCAACCCATTCACGCTTGAATTGATGGAGAAATGTAGGCGCTCCGCTCGAAACCGGGAAAGGCAAGTTCCCCTGCGGTGCGGGTCGTCATGCACTGTTCTGGGGCGGTAGCACACGCTTGAGCCAGCGATCGGGGGCGAGGGATGTCGGCTCATTCAACAGAGAACTGGTAGCTGCCTCGTATGCATGGCGAAGAATCGCACAATGTCGCGAAAGTGGGCGGGTGAAGCTGAGATTGGGGTTGGCTAGTCGAATGTTGGCCATTGTTGAAAGGTTTCGGGAAGAAAAGTGGCCCAAGGAAGATGCGAGCCCCTGTCTTTGCCGCGGCGCCCCCTTCGCCCTTGCTTCGCCCCTTTGCTCCTCTTTGCTCAACCGGTGCTTCAAGTTCCACATTCCGCATCCTGCTTCGGCCTTGAGCGATTTATTTGCCTCATTCACTCTATATCGCGCCCAGATTTCACACTCTTCATATCATGCATGCTGTAGCTACAACTCGAAGTGCCTTTGCTTGTTCCCAGTACTCGTAATATCGGCCTCCATCTTTTGGCTTTTCGACATTATTCCGAGTCACAGCTACCAGCATGGAGTCTCTGGATTTTCATATCTAGCGCGACATCGGCCCCTGCGAGCCGTCTATCTGGGATCTTGATACTGTCGACATACTCGATACTCTATGACAGCATATAAACTCTGCGGTGTGTGAGCCTTCAACGCCTCGTGGGGCGTCAGACCACAGCTCTCGAGCGCCCTCGTTCGGCACAAACAGCACATCATAATCGCGTCGAGATCCTCACGCAGTGTAGAGCAAACCCCCTGATATCGATCTTTCTTCGTCAGATACATGGCTCCTCGAGCGTATCCAGAAGTCCTTGGGTTTGCACAATGCGCTGGCAATCTCTTGACTTTATCTTCCGCTGTTTTGTGGGGTGGATCTACGCAACTTGCGCTGGTAGCTTCTTGAAATAGGCACTCGAGCTTCAGGCCTTGGAATCCCTACCAGCTGCGCCGATGCTGGGCATTTGCAAACACGATGCACCAGAGGATATTACTGTCACCCACGTCCGGTGGTGTATTCCAGCTGTGATAACTCGCGCTCATCCTTGCGACACGGCCGACGTAAAATTAAAATGGCAGTGCCGCCTTGCTCATGTTCGTCCCACTCTACCACCACACTTACCCCGACCTGCCCAGCGGCCTAAGACGACAAGAGCCCCACACTACGGCGCTCCACTCTGATCTCACGCATGACTCCAACGTGTTTCCAATGCCACCCTAGACCTCTCCACGTCTTCATCTCTGATGTTGCTCGCAGTGGTCGTTCGCAAGACCGTAAGCGCTACCAAATGAGTGAAGAGTTGTGGCGCAAACATCGATGAGCAGGGATTGCATGGGATTTGCGCCGATAGGAGCGTTTTGAGAGGCACCTTCGTCAAGCATGTTTGTTGTAGCTTCTTACCACCTGCCCGACGATTATACACTATGCAGTCCTCTTCCAACCCTGCCGCACTTGTCCTGTTCGTACCTCGAGTCGCGTGTCGTGGCCCGCGCACAATGCTGCCCTCGTATTTCATCCTGGTTTATATGGTAGTACAGCAATGGGATTTCACTAAATAATTAACTGATTTTTTACACAACGTTGTACGTATTAGATATGAGGGACGAAGGTAGTCCATTGCACAGTCTGGTACGCACCAGCGGGAAGCATTCTGAGGGAAGTGAAGGAGATGAGTATGAGTATGATGCGAGCAGCGATATACATCGAGGCGAGAGGCACGTAGAAAATAGGCAGTACGGTTCCAAACTCCAAGCCACAAGAAACGTCGAGCCAAGCCGCCACCACGGCGCCGAGAGCGAGAGCTGCTGGGACGGCGATGATGGCGATGGCTGATGCTCGCCACAGCTGCTGCTCGAGGTGCGACTGGAAAGCGTATGACCAGGCGATGCAGTGCACAGCGCCGAACACCATCGCCACCAACAGCGCAATGACGTCGGCGATGAGGGCGTCATCGTTGTGATCGGCGGCCCAAAATGTCGGCACTCGAGTGCATTGGCGCAAATCGACATATTGGTCCTGGCCACCTATGACGTAGGCCAAGATCCGCTCCCATACTGAGTCATACTTGAGCACTATTTCTTCCTTGACCTCCTCTTCTGGGACACGCACGGCGCAGCTGACGTTGAGCGGCTTCTCCCACCAAACGATGTACATGGCGACAGTGATGACTGTGTACGCGAGCGTCATCACCTCCAGGTTGGTCAGTGGCAGGTGCTCGATGAGCCGCGCGATGCACTGCATCACGAACCACAGCGTTTGCAGGATGGCGACGCCCTTGGACAGCGCGTCCCCCTTGCTCTGGTTCGCGAGCTCGTCGCTAGAGGGGGCGACTAGGTGGCCGCGTCTGACTAGCTCCACGGCATTCTTGGGGGAGACGGGACGAATGGGCCCATCCTCGCCACAAAAATTGTAGCCGCCCATAATGATGAAAAAGGCATGCGCCAACATCCAGGCTGCGCTCGAATTCTGATGAGTAGGACGATGGACGATTCGGTGGCAGACCGACCTTCATTTGCCATTCCTACACGCTTCGCCATCGCTACTTGATCGTATTCTGATTTGTGCACATCACAGTCTTCGCAGCGCTTTTTGCATCTTCTAGTCACAATCCGATCTAGTGGTTTGTACTGGGGATTAATGAGCGGTGCGTGTTCCGAGTGTGTGGAGATTCCGGAGGATTCGGCGGGCGATTCATCGATCACCGCATGAATTGACGACTCGCTGACTTCCTTCTCTGTCTCCAATGCTTCGGACGCTAATTCTTTGCACGCTGATTCGCGCTTTTCGTTTGCCTCGGCCCTGGCGCCCTCCAGTTGCTCCACTAAATCGCGCGCGACAATCAACTGTCGCAACGCCCACACCAACACCCACTCAGGTACGAGCAGCGCCACCACGAAGACATTAGCAGCCTGTCTCTGATCGAGGATTTTGTACCAGACAAACAGGCCGGTTCTGACAAAGAAATTTGCGTGACGAGGTCGGTCCACTTTGGGGGCGGGTATATTGCGGTGCACCGCGAACCCCGCACATGCGAGGATAGTTACGAGACAACTCAGCACGAGGCCCTCGAGTGTGCGGCAGTAGTGGATGTTGTCGCATTCACCAGATGAAAGGGTGGCATTGGTGGCGACAGAGGCGATGAAGGAGGTGGCGGTGGCGGGGGGAAGAGGTATGGCATCAGCGCTGACGGCACGGGCGTCGATAGCAGAGGGAAAAAGCAAGACCAGTAGGGCAGACCAAGACGGTGGCAGCATCGTGCCGGGATGTGGTTCTGAGATGCGGACTGTGTCTGCTTAAATAGCCAGAGCCTCCACAAGAGCACTTGGGCCTCATTGCCACTCGCGCGAGCCTTGAGGTCCACGAGCGCATTTGCAGCGATTCACCGCGGGTCTCGCAGTCCCGGTAGATTCCTGATCAGCGCAGCAACGTGCCCTAATCATGCCCGTCACCCGCTCGAAAGCGAGCCACAACAGCGGATATACGCGCGCTATCTGCGTCCATTGCGCATCCCGCTCCGATTGGCGACCTAGGCCTCGCATCCCGAGCAACTTGCGCAAGCCTCGTGTAGGGGTGAAAGAGCGCCTTCGGTTCTTCGCCAATGCCTGCAGGAAGAGTTGTTGGTTTAGGACGGCCGACGAAGTTCGCTGGCTGCGTTTGGCGCTTGGTTGCGAATTAGATCACAAACGACATGCAAGATGACAGCCAAGCACAGATTGTCAAATCTGTCCCCTCCTCGGCATCGTCGGCGATAGCGGACATACGCGCTATCTGCGTTCATTTGGGTATCCCGCTCTGATACACGCGGTATAAACAATTTTGAGTCAGGAGGTTCCTTCTGAAGGATCTGCCTGCCCTGTGCGTGGCCAGGTTTCAGGAGGACTCGGTCATAGCTGGGACGCCCAGGGCTAGGTGCGTCAGTGTTGAGGTGGACCGTAGCCGGCCTTTGCATCCTTCGCATGCATTATCCATTCACCTCAAAGCGCCATGGACGGTCCGAAAAAAAAAGATCTTATCTGGTCCTCCGCCAAGTCCGTGCACGAAACATGTCTATTTCGTCGAGGAAGAGGCATGCTTGTGAATCGGCAGTGAAAGAAATCGAGGCGCTCGATGTCGGAATATACATGGCGGAACATACCTGTGCCGGATTCGTGCCCAATACTATCCTTCTCGAAGAGCTGGTAGGGCTCTTCCTCCAAGAGATACCGCAGCCACTATCCCAAGCCTGAAGAGGCAATCCGTGATCAGAGAAAGGGAAAAGAAGGTGCGAAGAGTTTGCAACCCACCTATCGAAGCAGTCAAGAGACCATAAAATGCATCATGTCAGTAGCAGGTCCGTGATACTGCGTATTTTCAGTGCCGAGACAGGCCACAACGAAGTCCCATATCGTTGCCCTTTCGAAGCGATTCAGAGTCCCGACTTCATGAAGGCTTTTTGAGAGTGCACTTGCGCTTTCCGCAGATAGACTGAGAGAAAATCTAGAATATTTGGCGCGGGCAGAGTTCAGGGAAGATGCTGGTGGTGCGCAAGGAAGCACTGACGAGGTGTGTACTCCGACGTACAATATGATGGGCGGTTTTTCATTCACAGTTGTGGAAGACTGGTCAAGACGACTGGGGGATGATGGAGCGGACAATGAGGATGGCAGACTCCAAAGAGAGAAGAAGGAAACGCACCCATTGCCAGCCCTGAGCGCTAATGCGAAAATCGCCAATGTTGCTGATGGGGGTCGCGCACGTTGCTTAGGTTCACAATCATATAGTGGAGGTAGAGTTTAGTGCTTTCGCGTATAGCGCTAGACACATGTGCGGGGCAGGATTGGTTCTTTGGCGTGATCGCACACTTGACTCGTGCGCGAGAATGCTGTTGAAGCCGACTTTGGTCAGCGAGGGCTCGATGACTTGAGAAGGGTGATGCCATCACAGCGTGAGTTCGAGAGAGCCGCGAGACAATCGAAAAGAGAATAACACGATGGGGTAGCGGGCTGGCATCGTTGGCGGTGTTGCTTTGTCGCAGCGTTTGATGTCGTACGTTGCCGCCTTAGGGAAGTGAAGTGGCCCGAAGAGGAACGACCCCCTGTCGCCACAATCATTTCGGCGACGCGCCTTCCGACTCCCGAGTCGCGCTTCCTCATCTCTGAATATTCTCGCTTCGGACTTGTAACATGTATGCACTTGCCTCATTCAGTCATTCTCATCCGTGGATAGTACATTCTTGATACTATGTAGGTTGCGAGTTTGCTTCTTTGTCTCGGGCTGGCTAGCAATATCGGCCTCCATCTTGGTCTCTTTCGACATCACAATCTACAGTGTTGTGAACCACCATATTCAGCGTCGTATTGATCTCTGATCGGTATTCAACTCGAACGCTCGATTCTGGCACCTTCCTTGACTTGCCATGTCTGCATTTCTAACGCTGCGCGGGTGCCAGTGTGCAATCTCGAACACGCTCAGGCTGGACGGATATACGAAGTACGCCATCAGTGCGGCAAGAGTCATACGGAGATGTCAGCATATTCCCTGATATTGATTTCACATTCACCAAAGGGTATAACTCTCCCTCACACATAGCGGTATAGTCCAGCTACTAGTGCTCGCTATTACTCTCGGCTTGTGCGACGTGCCTGAGCTTCTATAGAGATGACACATCCCGATCCCACAGTCCTTGGTCTCCGGGAAGGCGAGCACCGCACTACCGCGCTCATAAATTTCACCTCCGACTTGACAACAGTTGGCTATCTCGTCTTCTGGCCTGCTCCCGCTCGCGGCCGCTCCTGCTGGTTATGAACTATCCGCACTACTAAAAGGTGAAGGCACCGATGAGCAGGAGCTGCATGGAATTCCGAAGCACTGAAGTGAGCGTATTTGCATGCAGATTGTTCGGTTGGAAAGGGGCCAACGCGGCTGCTATGCGTGTCATTGCAATTCCCCATCACGGTGCCGCGCATGATGCCGCCCTCGCATTTCATCCTGGTACGTGGTAGTACAACAATGGGATTTTGCTAAATAATTAACTATTTTGTAGCGTATCATCGTACGTATTAGACATGAGGAACAAAGGTGGTCCATTGCACAGTTTGGTATGCACCAGCAGGAAGCATTCTGAGGGAAGTGAAGGAGATAAGGATGAGGATGATGCGAGCAGCAATATATATCAAGGCTAAGGGTGCGTAGAGAGGACCTAATACGCTCGGGGGGTGGAGGTCTATGTCGAAAGTATTGAAGATTGCAAACGCCAGTCCGTAAATGATAGCGAGAGCTGCTGGGACGGCGATGATGGCGATGGCTGATGCTCGCCAAAGCTGCTGCTCGAGGTGTGACCGGAAAGCATACGACCAGGCAATGCAGTGCACAGCGCCGAACACCATCGCCACCAACAGCGCAATGACGTCGGCGATGATGGCGTCGTTATCGTCACGATCTGCGGCCCAAAACGTCGGCACACGAGTGCATCGGCGCAAATCGACAAAGCCGTCCTGCATACCGATGACGTAAATTATGATCTGGTCCCATACCGAGTCATACACTTCCACTGTCTCTTCCTCGACCTCCTCTTCTGGGACACGCACGGCGCAGCTGACGTTGAGCGGCTTGTCCCACCAGACGACGTACATGGCCACTGTGATGACTGTATACGCGAGTGTCATCACCTCGAGGTTGGTGAGTGGCAGGTGCTCGATGCGCCGTGCGATGCACTGCATCACGAACCACAATGTTTGCAGGATGGCGACGCCCTTGGACAGCGCGTTCCCCTTGCTCTGGTTCGCGAGCTCGTCTCTAGAGGGTGCGACTAGGCGGCCGCGTCTGACTAGCTCCACGGCTTTCTTGGAGGACACGGGACAAATTGGCCCATTCTCGCCGTAGAACTGGTAACCACCCATGATAATGAAAAAGGCGTGCATTGTTTCCCAAGCTGCGCATCACGATGAGATCACGGCAACAAATAGCTCGATGACAGTACTTACCCTCGTTGGCTTTGGCTATACGCTTCGCCATCGCCACTTGGTCGTATTCTGATTTCTGCACATCTGCCGAGCGGTTCACGCCAGCGCACTTTTCGCATCCCTTCCCATTTCGCCCGCTTTCGCGCGTATCTTGTGACGTAGGCTGGCGTTTGATCAGCCGCTCGTGTTCCGGGTGCGTGGAGATTCCAGAAGATCCAGAAAGAGCTTCTTCGTCCATGACACTCTCTACAGGCTCGCCAACTTCCTTCTCGGCATCCCGCACCTGAGGCTTTATCGTTTTATGCTCCTTGTTGCCCTCAGCCCTGGCGCGTTCGAGTTCCACCACTAATTTGCGCGCCACGAGCCACTGCCGCAACGCCCACGCCAATATCCACTCTGGTACAAGAAGTGTAACCACGAAGACATTGAGAGCCTGTCTCTGGTCGAGGACTTTGTTCCAAACGAATAGGCCGGTCCTGGCGAAGAAATTGCTCTTGCGAGTTTGGACTACTTTCGGCGCGGGCACATTGCGATGCACCGCGAACCATACGCACGCCAAGATAGTCAGGATGCAGCTCTGCACGAGGCCGACGAGCGTACGGCAGTAGTGGATGTTGTCGCATTCACCAGGTGGAAGGGTAGCATTGGCAGCGGCAGAGATGATGAATGAGCATACGTTGGCACCGGGATGCGATGTCGGTTCTGCAGTGATAGCACGAGGATAGATGGCAGAGGGTAACATCAGGAGGATGAGTGCTGACCCAGGAAAGGGCGGCATCGTTCTGGAATGCGATTGTACGAGTAGTTTGCGCGGTGGCGTCTGTTATATAGCGCGGACGAGCGTCTATTGGCAGGCTGTGTCAAGGCTGTATCTAATCAAGACTCATGCAAGCCTCGTGCCACAAGGCTCCGACAGCGAGCGCAAAACAGCGCAAATCTCACCAAATGTCTGTCAATTTCCATAACAATCCATAGCCAAACAAGACGACACCCCGCGAGTGGCCTGGAAGCGCCAATACAGATGCGATGGCTGAGATGGCGAGTGCTGGCGAGTGGGGAATTGGTCCCGAACTGCTCTCCAGCGGAGATACGCGCAATAGCCTATCATTATCTGCACTGATTTGAGCATCCAGCTCTGATTGGCACAGCAGATCTCGCTTTACGAGCCGTATTCCGTCGCTTCTCACTGGTTTATCTTCGTAAGATGCACAATACGCACGGCACCGTTCACGCCAGTCCCTTGCAGCGTGAAGCGTGAGCGTGAAAGCCAAAAGGGCAGCGCGCCAGAGGGCTTACAGTATTCACTGTTCGGCGTTACGTGCTATCTGCGTTCATTCGGCACGCCGCTCTGATGCGTGGTTTGAAATAGCTTGGGCCTGTTGGAAGGGACTGCGCGTGGCAGGGCCTCAGGTCCATGGCGATCGTATGAAAGCAAATGGCTGGAAACCATGATCTGCTGCGTCTTCAGAGAGAGGTACAAATACGATATTGATAGCTTATCAATGTCCTAATCGGCGAGCCTTTGCTCGGCATATGGGTTCTTGTAATGCTGCATTCCTCGCCACCCTTTTCAAAGTCATCGTCCAAGGGGGTAGCGGAGGCTGAATCTTCGCCAAACTCTGGCCCAGAGGGCTGCTCCGAACGAGCTCTCATACCACGGGGATCAGTGGATAAGAGCTATAGCCTGCAATGCAGGTCACAAGGCTGAGAAGCTTAACGACGCGCAAAGCAAGAGTCTCTTCATACACTTCAAAACGTAAGATAGCCGAGCCTATGCGCTGAATAAGGATAAGTTAAAGGTGACCCTAGGACCATGAAGATGCTTACCTGAAAATGGGTATTCAATGCGGCTCTTATCCATTCGGTTAGAGAATGGGAATTGTAGCCGGATCCTTGCTAAACTGGTGTCGCCGATGAAGTGGTATTTGAAATCAGTCTGTAACAAGTTATGCAAGAACGGTTGCTCCAGGTCGTGGATAATATTTTTTTTCTTTCTGTTGGCATTCTTCCCGCCGCCTGACATCTGTAATAGTCGGTCTACGATGGCCTTGTCAGTCAGCGAATCGCGGAGTAGCACTTCGAGAACTGGTCGCCGCTTCATTTGCGAGAGTGTCATAACGGGCAGCGACCACGGTAAGCCGTTCGGCAGTCGAAGGTCTTGACCGTGGTGGAATGTGCTTGGATCTGCTCCATGTGTGAGACGGAAGCGTATCTCGCCTGCAAGAGGACATGTCGAAGCTGGTGAATGGTAAAACAGGAAGCCTCTCGTCGCCTCTGGGAATGCTTGATGAGGTGTGTAATTCAGAATGACGCCGCGGTACGATAAAGACGTCGGCAAGTGAACTGAAATTTGACGCTGGCGGTGGTGGATGTCGACGAAGTCCGCTTCCGAGAGTCGAGCTGGGTCAAGGGTGCGAATATGGCGCTTGGCCGAACGCACAGTGGGATCCGTGCACGACCCCGCAGCTGCTCTGTGGCTGGCTGAATCGTAGAATACGCCAAGCACTCATATCGGTGACCCTGATGCGCACAAATACTCACCGTGATTTCCGCTCAGCCAACCCTTTATCGGCGCTGGCACCATAGCTCGCTCCATGCAGGACGACTCGGATACGCGGCTGGGACATGGAAACACGTACTCCCGAAGCTGCCTGCAGACTCATATGGCGCCATCCAGTTTTCGGCTTCAGCATTAGTAGATTTAGGGCGAGTAGTAAAATCCAGGTTAGAGGAGGATGTGGTGCTGAAAGTGGGACAGGAATTGTTGTCGATCGGACCACGCGACAACCACGCGAGCGGTGACTATGCAATAACAATTTGGGTTTGAAAATTTGAAGTCGAACGCGTATGATCTATGCAGCTCCTTCAAGCTCGAAGCTTGGAGCCAGCTTGAAGCTTGACGATTTGTCATCGGCTTCCCTTTAAATTTCGAGACTCAATCTCCGAATTCTTCGTCCTTCTCCCCAACAATCGCGGCTGCGGCTTCTTCTCACTGTAGTAATCCGACCGCCCATCCGCACATAGGTGACGCCTGTGTTGCGTGGAAAGAATACGAAAGTGGGCGAGCAGTAGCAGAGAACCTTGCTTTACAAAACAGCAAGACCGCGCAACAGCCTATGGGGCCGGGATGAAGCGTTGCTCACATCATGCGACACTGAGCTCTAAATCTTAGTTGGTTCGCGCAAGCACCGAGATAGGATCTTCGGGCTGCATTAGCGAGGATTGGGGATAACTAGATTGGCCTCTGTTGATATAATACGGCTTTTCCTACAATTTCACTCATTTATGGTATGAGTCTCGTGCTCTGGGCTTGAATATGTGGCCGCATAAGTAGACCGATGTCGTCAGAGGCTATGGGTTTGTCAGTTGCCATGGTCCGTTTGGCAGATGAAGACTGAGATTGAAGACTGAAGTACACATCACGAAATGAATTTCAGCGAGACAATAACAATTTCAAATAACATCGCAACAAAGCAATAATGCGAGGGAGCAACATGTATATGTATAGGTATCAGATGTGAGGGATAAAAGTGGTCCATTGTACAGTATGGTAGGCGGTAGGGGGAAGCATGCTGAGCGATGTAAAGGAAATGACAATGAGGGCAACGCGAGCGGCGACATATATCAACGCTAAGGGCCCGTAAAACACACCCGTGATGATCACAGGCAGCGCGTCCGAAGCTGAAAAAATGCCTTGGATCAGAGACGCTATCACCAAAACCAGAGCGAGAGCAGCCGGGACGGCGATGATGGCAATAGCGGATGCTCGCCACAGCTGCTGCTCGAGGGGGGATTGAAATGTGTCGAACCAGGCGATGCAGTGAACAGCACCAAATACCATCGCCACCAACAATGCGATGACATCGCCATATATAATTATCTCTCCGGGGTCGCCAGCCCAAAATGTCGGCACTCGAGTGCAATGGCGCAAGTCGACATAGCGGTCCTGGTTACCTAGGATGTAGGCCATAATTCGCTCCCATACGGACTCGTATTGCTCCATTATCTCTCCCTCCACCTCTTCTTCTGGCACACGTACAGCGCAGCTGACGTTCAGCGGCTTGTCCCACCAAACAGCATACATGGCCACGGTGATCACCGTGTATGCCAGCGTCATCACCTCCAAGCTAGTCACAGGCAAGTGCTCGATGCGCCGAGCGATACACTGCATCACAAACCACAGGGTTTGCAAGATCGCCACGCCCTTGGACAATGCGTCCCCTTTGCTTTGATTTGCCAGCTCGTCGCTTGTGGGTGCGACTAGGTGACCACGTTTGACTAGCTCAACAGCTTGCGGGGGAGAGAGTGGATGTCCTGGTCGAGCCTTGTTGTAGAAATGGTAACCGCCCATTATAACAAAAAACGCGTGGGGCATCTTCCATGCTACAGCCAGATGAGTACGTCGTGGATTTACTTTCATGTGGAGGGAGAACTTACCCTCGTCGTCCTTTCCTACACGCGCTGCTATTGCCAATTGACTGTCCCAGCTCTTTTGGAGTTTTCCGGTTGTGGCTTGACTTTGAGATGTCATTTGACGCTGGATGAGCTGGCTATGTTCGGAGTGTGTAGAGATTCCGGATGAATCGGCGAGTGTTTCAGTGTCTGCTCCATCGTCTGAAGACTCGTTGATCTCCTTCTCAGTCTCTACATCAGAGGATGTCGACTCCTGCATTTCAGATGCATCGATTCTCGCCTCCTCGAGTTCCTTCGTCAATGCACGTGCCGCTAAGAACTGTCGCAGCGCCCATGCTAAAATCCACTCGGGTGCGAGAAGCGCAACCACAAATACAATAGCGGCCTGCCGCTGAGCAAGGATCTTGTGCCAACTGAACAGGGCAATTTTGACGAAGAAATTGCTATGCTGTGGGTGATTAATCCTTGGCCCCGGGATATTCCGATGCACCGCAAACCAGACGCAAGCAAGTATAGTCAAGATGCAGCTCTGCACGAGACCCTGTAGTGTCCGACAGTAGCGAATGTCATAGCACTTGTCGTCGGCGCCAGGAATGGTAGCATTAACAGAATCAGATGTAACAGATGAAGTAGTGTTGAACCTGCGAATCGATGAGGCATCAGTGTAGATAGGGTGAGGCTCAATAACAGAAGCTAGAGACAGAAGCAAAAATGGTGTCAGCCAGGAGAGGTGCAGCATGATGATAGAAATATGATTGTGGACTCAGATCGCCTAGAGGAGAGCCTGTTTATATAGGATCAGTCGTGATGGGAACACAGCTGTCGAGATAAGCTATAACTTGCCTCGTGTCGTTGCGGCGCGGAACTATTAGCACAGCATATCTTACAGCCAGTAAACCTCCTGCATTCAACCTTGATTCAACCCCTAGAAGAAGTGGAACACGGCAGAAATAAATTATGTTGATAGCTATGTTAATATTGGCCTGGTTATCAAACAGTCAACACCCGTGGGCTCCCCGCAAAGTTGCTACAGAAATACGAGACAAAATTTGACTTGCACAACGATATGGACTATCTGGGGGCGCCATGGTAAGAAAGAGATACAGAAGCGATGACAATAACATACTACTGTGCCGACTGGCGAGTTTTTGCTCTGCGTAGGAGGTCTTGGATCGCTTCATCTTTCGCAACCTTTGCCGCAGTCAGCGACCAAGGCCGCAAGGGACGTTTTAAGCTGTCAGTGATGTATGCGCTGCGAACCCGAGAGTGCGCTAACTCTCCCTCCACGGGAATCGGGAGATGGCCGTTGTAGCCCGGAGCACATTGCACAGGGGTGACTAACTTCACGATGCGCAAAGCGAGCGTCTGAGCACCGTTGGGAGTTTGCCAGGGTTCCCAGCGTAGAAGCGCAGAGCCTGTGCACCAAACTTGTCAATACGAGAATGCAAGGATATGAAGACTGAAACTCGCCCAAGAATGGAGTAGTGTAGCCTGTCCTGGTGAGCTGGTGAGCGAAGGGAGCTAACTTCCTCCATTTTGATACACTGGTTTCACCAACAAAGCGGCATTGCAATGTTTCCTGCGAGAAGTCATACAAGAAGAGCTGATCCAAATCATGAATGAAAATACTTGATTTGTTGTTACGCTGCAAGCTGTCTCCCAGCCGTGAAAGGAAATTTAAGTGAGTCTTATCATATAGCCCGTCGTGATGCAGCATTTCCAAAATCGCAGGTTGCCGAAGCGGCGAGAGTGTGATGACCGGTGATGACCATGGTAAGCCGCTTGGTAGTAGTAGGTCACGACCATTGTGAAACTCGAGTGGATTTGCGTGATGCGTGGCGCGAAAGCGTAGTTCGCCTGCTAAGGGGCGGTTCTTGACCGGCATATGACAGTATAGGAAGCCTCTGGCAGCCTCTGGAAACCTTTCGCGGCCTGCGTAGGTAAAATTGATTGCATGTTGGTGAGTTGTCGACATTGATAAGATGATGTGAGGCTGTATTAGGTTGGAGATATCCATAAAGTCCGCTTTGGTGAGTTGAGCTGGATCAAGGGTGCGAATGGTGCGCTTGCGAGAACGCGGTTTCTGGGCATGATACTCGGGCTGCTGTGCAAGTTGCTACACCATCAAAGGTGTCTGAGAATTTGTAGCAGTCACCTGACTCTATTGGCTTGCTCACCAACGATTTATGTTCTTCTAACCCTCGTCCTGCACTGGCGCTGTAGGTCCTTTCACACATTCCAAGACGCAACCGACATGTGTGAACATGCATGCACGAAGCTAATTGCTGGCCCATCGGCCTCAGCCATCCAAGTTTCGGAATGAGCATACAGAAGGAATCTGTAAGTCAGAAGCAGTATATGAAACGGGGTAGGAGGAGGTTGTACATGAGCATCATCGTGCCAATTTGCCGACGCGAGAAGCACGTGCATGCGGGCGCTAAAGTTCAGATTCGCAGTGCTGGACGCTTGCCACATCCAGCGGAATGCATCAGACCAGGCGATGAAGTGCACAGCACTGGGTACCTATTTAATAATCGCAATGGAGTCGGACCAAAACGTCAACATCGGCACTGGTGCAATCAATATTAAGTGCATTTGCGTAAATCGGGGTATTCTTGGATTGGTCTTGCCCACATTATCATACTCGCCCACTTCCTTTGCATCGTCTAGCTCTTCTTACGGGAATACGGACGGCATAGGTAAGATCTAGCCGCTTGTTTCACCAAATGTCATACATTGCCAATGTGATTGCCGTGTACGCAATTGTTCGATGGGCTGGGCGGCGCACCACATCGTAAACCGGAGCGTATATACCATCACGACGCCCTTTAACATTAATGCATTCCCCTTTCTATAGTTTATCACTTGTAGAACCAGGTGACTCGACGGGCCCTCGGGGGACAGAGGATAGAGCGGTCCTTCCTCATTGTAGAACTGATAGCTGCCCGTGGTAATGAAGAAAGTATGTGTCACCTCCATTCTGTGCCTCTTTAGAGCTGTATCGGCATTGATTGGGCAGGGGTTACGTGTCACTAGATGGAAATATTCCGATTAGCGAGGTACATCGTTAACGGAGTGATGCAAACCACACGCTTCGCGTTAATTTTCGCATCCATTGCTTGCGACCTTGAGGAAAGCCGTAGACTTACGCTTATTGAGTTTTACATGTTCCAGTATTATGGGCATCCGTTTTTTTTAGGGTTTCTGGAAGTAAAGTATAGCTTGTACCACGATAGAATGATTGCCCATTGATGAGTTTTCGCTCGCCCCATGTCAGCCTTGAGCATGATTGTTTCCCGCGGGTGATTAAAATGCGGAGTAACGTGCAATTTATCTGTACCTCGAAGGATATAGTATTCTCAGAAATCGGGCTTGAAAGCTTCGCCAGCGAATTAAGAATGGCCGTGGAGCGTTGGTATGTGCGAAGGTGGCCCCTCCATAAATGTGAGACGTAGTTTAACTTGCATAACAATATGGACTACCCGGAGCCGCCGTTGTATAGAGATACAAAATCGACGACCATAACATATTACTGTATCGATTGAAGAGTGCTTGCCCTGCGAAGGAGGTCTTGAATCGCCTCATCTTCCAAAACTCTTTTCTTAGGTACTGTCCAAAGCTTTAGGGCACGTTGTGAGCCATGGAGTGTGTTCCCATTCCGCCGAACGTGCACCAGTTCTCCTTCCGTAGGGATCGGGAGAAAACCATCGTAGCCCGGGCTGCATTGCACGGGCGTGATGAGCTTCACAATGCGTAAAGCGAGCGTCTCTTTATATTTCTCGAAACGCAACAGGGCAATACCTGCGGGCCAAAATGGAAATCAGTTACGCAGATCAGCCTACGATAATTGAAGCTCACCGGAAAACGGAAACAGACGAGGTTTTTTAACTAGTTTGTAACCAAAGGGGGAATTCGATTTAAATTCCCTGGACACGCTAGTTTCGCCTATGAAGTGGCATGTGATCTTGTACCGTGAGAGGTCATGCAAGAAGGCCTGATCCATATCGTGAATAATATTCCTCGGTTTACAGCCACGCTGCCAGTTATCTCCCGCTCGTGAAAGTGAATCCAAGTGAATTTGATCAAACAACCCGTTGCGGAGCAGCAGCTGCAAAAACACAGGCCGCTGCAGCGGCGAGAGTGTAATGACAGGTAGTGACCATGGTGAGCCGTTTGGCAGTAATAGATCGGAACCATTGTGGAACTCGAGTGGATCTGCTCGATGCGTAGTGCGAAAGCGTATCTCGCCTGCTAGAGGGCGTGATTCCATTGGCGTATGGTAGTATAGGAACCCTCTCGCAGCCTCT
>JACXVL010000199.1:0-68207 GCA_014898675.1 Athelia sp. TMB
TACGGGTCGCCTCTCCCCTGGGTATCCCCGTATAGTATGTGGCAGAACATGTCCGTTCAGACTGGGAAGACTGATAGGCAGCATACAGGCACCGCTCACTGCCGCGGCCTCCCAGCGGCTGGCTCCTCCACTGATTGTGGCCATCTTGGTCTCAGCCACCACTTGGTGCCTGTACTTGAAAGAATAAGACAAGGGACGAACGTTCGCAACGAATACCCAGGAAACAACACGCGTCTGGAGCCAACGACCATGGGATACAAGGAGACGAGGAGAAATGGCAGTGTGATAAAGGCGACGACAAAAGAAAAAGACTGAGACTTCAGGCGTCGAACTTGCGGCGCTCGAAATCGGCGTGCGGGTAGCGTTCCTTGATAAGCTCGACGACGTAGTGGCCCGGAGTTCCGAACGTGACGTGGTTGGCCATGCCGGAATGCAAGAGGGCGACGAGCTTGCCTTCGGCGTTGAAGATGGCGGCGCCAGAGTCGCCTCTGCCGGAAAGATTGCCGTGCTTCTTGCTGAAGTTGAGTACCGCGACCTCCCAAGAACCGTGCTGGGATCCGTCACACGTATAGGCCTCCAGCTCCGAGAGGCGACCAAAGGTAAGGTCGGTCGACTGCCCATCCTTGGCCACGATGAAGCCAGCATTGCCGTTCTCGTCCAGAAGGTGGGGATTGGCCAGGCCTTCAGCGTCGACACAGCCCGACAGCCTGAATAGATGATCGTTCGCGTACTTGAAGGAGGGCGGGTCAGCGGCATTGGAGCAGAAGAACGAGTTGATCTCGTCGCGGGTATACTTGCCGGCTGAAGATACATATTTCATTAGACGACGGAAAGAGATAATCTCAATACGCACCGAGATAGACTAAATTTCCTTGAAAGCTCTCCTTGAACTTACTCTCGTCGAGCGCGATGACGGCGAGGTCACGAGTGTAGCGACGGCCGTCGAGATCGCTGGCGATTTTGGGAGCCCAATCGAGGTACCCGATGATACGCTGGTAGGCATCGCTCCAGGTGGAGGTGAGGCGCTGGAAGAAGTCGCCCAGCTTGACAACATCCTTCTCCGCCCGCTGCAAATCCTGCTGCTTCCTCTCCTTGTCCTCCTCGTCCGCCTCCGCCTCGTCCTCGTCCTCGGCTTCGCCACCATTTCGGCGAGCTGCGCGGCGAAGAGCTGGGCGTCACCGAGCCTGGTGGCGATGAATGCACGGGTCTCGTTGACGATCTGCTGGAACCGCCGGCTGCCACAGTTGCGCATGAACTGCTGAGGCGCACCTGCGCGCCCGCTGTGCTCGTAGTCCTGGGTGGTGTCGGCGGAGGTGACGTGGTTGCTCGTCAAGCCCATGACCCTCTTGCTCGTGTTGCCACGCCGGTCCTTTCCCTCGTGGAAGTACAGGCCGAGTGAGCCCTGCGCATCACTGTTCGCCAGCGTCTCCGCGGCGAGGGGAACGCTCGAGACAGCGGTCAGAGCGCGGCGGATGTAGTGGGTCGGGTCCGTGTCCCGGACGAGGCGCATCATGGGCGGGGGCCCGCCGAGGGCCTCGACAGCGCCTTCGATCCAGTGGACAGCTGCGTCTTGGATACCGTGCTTGGCGAGGATGGCAAGGATGTCGGCGTTGGCGTCGCGGCAGGCGGTCTCCTTAGTAGTGTTGGGATGGACGGAGATCCAGAGCACGATGTAGCTGTCGAAGACAGCCTTGCCGTCATCATCAGGCGTGGAGAAGCGGACGGGCAGCATCGTAGAGACGCGAACGCCCCGGCTCGGATCCTTGAGGAGCGCGATGATCTCAGGAGCAACCGTCTCCTTCCAAAGCTTGTTCTTGAGGATCGGGTGGTTCGCTGAGTGAGCGGTCTTCACCGGGATGACGGAAAACCTCTCTCTGGGGATTACGAAGGGATGCTGGAGGAGATCGGAGCGGTGGAAGAGAAGAGGAGGGTCCTCAGAGACGCCGGTATAGAAGTAGACGCGCTCGAAGAGCGAGACGAGGTCCGGCGCGGCAGCTGGGGTCCCGGAAAAGTTGGAGAGGAACGTGGCCTCGCTGGACGTGGGTGAGGTTGGTGAGGCAGAAACGGCGGGGTGGAACTTCAAGTGGGCGTTGAGGCATTGGAGTTGGAAGACGGTAAGCCCTGAAAACGGAGTCAGTAAGTATGTGGTAGAGACGGGAAAGAATATAAACGATGATACTCACATTCGAACTGCTGAGGGACCTTCTTAATCGCCTCGATGAAGTCGATAACCTGCTGGACAGCATCTGAGGGCGTGACGATAAGTGACTGATAGACTGCGAAGGGGCGAAGGTACTGACCAGGGCCGAGAAATTCGAGAGCTTCAAGCTCCGCATCCGACAGATAAATAACTATAGGGGGGAAAGCTCGTAAGTGGAATGGACGAGAGGGGAACGACTGGCAGCACTCACTCTTTTCGGTGTCCGATATTTCAGAAGCCTTTCAGACAGAGATGATATTACCAGCAAAGTTTTGCAGACGAGGGGATTTCGAACGCAAAGTGGTTTGTGGGATAGGGGGAAGGGAAAAGTCAGTCGCAGGGCTTATATTCTAGGACGTTCAGGACGCACCATCCGCATAGACTCACCACTCTGACTATGTAGCATACTGACGATACTCATTCGATCGCGCAGGTCAAGATCGCCAGAATTTAGAATGATTCAGAATTGCGTCGGACATTCCAGTTAGCCATAGCACGTGCATGGGTAAGGATCGACTGCAGTGCAACTTCAGTGTAGCTTGTATCCGACGCTACAAGATCCACACTCGCTTAGTAACCCGTCCCTTGTGTAGAGTCACAGTCCCGAGGCTCGTGTCCTTACAAGTGTATGGCTTCATGTCTACCCCTGGTTTGCCAGGGTCGCGGCGCGTGAGCATGCCGTACATCCTCAGCACGTCCGTGACGCGCAGCATCGAGGAGGTCGCGCAGGCGAACGAGGGCGGGCTGCGCTGGTTCCAGCTCTACTGGTGCGTCTTGCCCCCAACCCGAACCCTGCCCGCTCCCCGATTAACTGACGCAAAGCGCAGGACGCGCACGAACGCGCTGACGCGCTCGCGGCGACGCTCGACACCGTGGCGCTGCTCTCGTGACGCCCGCGACTTCGCGCGCGTGTACCGGCCGTTCGGGCACTGAGTGGGCATCCAGGTCGACGCGTCCGACCCCGTGTTCATGAAGCGCTGGGGCCGCGCACCCCGAGTTCCCGTACGACCCTGCGGCGTGCGACGCGCAATTCAAAGCGGGTGATGAGGAGATGCAGAGGCGCGTCGCGCAGGTCACCATGGGCCTTGTGGGGTACAAGAGCATCGACGAGCTGCAGGGGAAGCGGGGGCAAGGCTGGCGATGCCAAGGCAGACGGTATGGCCAGGGAACTGCCGCCGTCGCGAGATGAAATCAAAGGCAGTCGAGCTGCGCGTACTTGGATCCCCGAATATAAGCCTGGAGAAGACCCGATGGGAGTTCAGCATTCGCCACCGACCATTCGCCCCCAACACAATGTACCCTCAGGCTGTCTATCATTGAGGATCGACTCGGAAGGCAGAGTTTCAAGTTCCACGAACGTGTGGAAGCATGCTTGCATCTGGATGCAGTGTGCACAAACAGTGATCTGCAGGTCCAGGCGATGATCGTACACCAAGGCACCACCACTCGCAAAATTGAACGATCATGATGGCTCCGCGCGGAACGGCGAGACGACCGCCTCGTACCCTGCTGAATGCGTATGGCTACAACTCTGCAAGACGGCATCAAAATCACATTATATGGTGCCCTTGATCTGCGAGCAGTGCACCTGCTCGATCATCGAGCGGAGTTTGGTGGGCTGTGATTGTTGGGCCCAGTTGGGGTCACGACGCAGCTCTACAATCGTTGCCAAGCGCTGCCAAGCTCGAGGACTCCCGAGTCCTCAGGAGATTATTAACTCGCCGAGAGGACAACCCTTGTCTTATCGATACCACGTACGCATTGCATTTGGAAGGGGATGGGAGCCTGAGCTTCAG
This sequence comes from Athelia sp. TMB, assembly GCA_014898675.1. NCBI lineage: Eukaryota > Fungi > Basidiomycota > Agaricomycetes > Atheliales > Atheliaceae > Athelia > Athelia sp. TMB. Next base: position 3,997 of record JACXVL010000199.1, read on the forward strand.
TTTGCTTGGCCATGACACATCGTCCGAAGTCGATTCAGGATATTGGGCAGCGCACACACGATCTTCTTGCAGAGAGCAGATCCGGAGCTGATATCAATCGAAGGAGCTCCTCGAGAAGCATGTGCATTATGTAGGCAGCTTATCAAGGATTAGTATGTGGCAGAACATGTCCGTTCAGACTGGGAAGACTGATAGGCAGCATACAGGTACCGTTCTCTACCGCGGCCAGCCGGCGGCAGTTTCTTCCACTGATTGTGGCCATCTCGGTCTCAACCACTATGATCATTGCTTGGTGCCTGTACTTTTCCTTGGCCTGATGGAGCGTGAAACAGCCCCGTCCTTCATGGAGCCCTGCGCGCGTATATCTAGCAGCCTCAGCCGACATAGGCCTCCAGCTCACCGCAAACTATCCAGCCATGGCCTCTGAAGTCCCCTACACACCACAGCCCGACCCGGTTCTGACAAGTCCCTGGTCGTGGTACATGATCGGCCTGTACCGTGACCGCACCGAGCCCCTCCTCGGCATGCTCACCCCCGATGCCATCGAGGAAAAGGCGAAGGAGGTCCTTAAGGAACGCCCAGGCAAGTCCCGCCCGCGCCTCTACATGATCTCACCTGCTGATCCTGCGCAGGCGCGTTCAACTACATGAACGGCAGCGCCGGCCGCGGGCTCACGCACGACGCGAACCGCGCCGCGTTCGACAAGTGGGGCATCATCCCGCGCATGCTCGCGGACGCGACGCAGCGCAGCCTTGAGATCACGCTCTTCGGCGTGAAGTACCCGAACCCGCTCCTGCTCGCGCCCGTCGGCGTGCAGGCGATCGTGCACGCAGACGCGGAACTCGCTCCCGCGCGCGCCGCGCGCGAAATCGGCGTGACGTACTGCCTCAGCACGATGGCGTCGCGCTCGATTGAGGACGTTGCCGAGGCGAACGGTGACGGCAGCCGCTGGTTCCAGCTCTACCGGTGCGCCCCCTTTCTCTTCTCTTTTTCTCCATAGCCCGCACTCACACTGACGCACGCAGCCCGCGCACGCCCGAGATCTGCCTCTCGCTCCTGCAGCGCGCAAAGACGAGCGGGTACAGCACGCTCCTCCTCACGCTCGACACGAACATCCTCTCCTGGCGCCCGGCCGACCTGCAGCGCGCGTACCTGCCGTTCTACCACGGCATCGGGAACCAGATCGGGCTATCAGACCCCGTCTACGCGAAGCGCTTCGGGCTCGAGCCGAAGCAGGGCGCGGACCTCGCGCCGGCGTTCCCGTACGACCCCGCCGCGCTCGACGCGAAGATCGACGCGGGCGACGAGGCAGAGATCCGCACAAGACTGATTGGCCTGGCGTGGGCGGCGGAGTGCAGCTCGGGCTTGTTCAGGGAGTGGGACAGCGTCAAGTTCGTGCAGGACCATTGGGACGGGCCGCTCGTGCTCAAGGGTATCCAGTCCGTGCAGGTGCGCCCTCCCCCTCCCCCCTCTCTCGCGCGCGGTGCGCTGATTTATGATGACAGGACGCAGAGCGTGCGCTCGCGCTCGGCGTGGACGGGATCGTCGTATCGAACCACGGCGGGCGCCAGGTCGACGGCGCGATCCCCTCGCTGATGGCACTCGACCGCATCTGCGCGTCGCCCGTCATCGCCGCGGCGCAAAAGGCGGGCACGTTTGCGGTGCTGTTCGACTCGGGCGTGCGCACGGGGAGCGACATCATCAAGGCGATGGCGCTCGGCGCGCAGGCTGTCCTCCGTGCGTATACCTCGTAACCTTATGCATCGAGTACTTTACTGATGCGATGCTCTTGTAGTTGGCCGTCCGTACTTGTACGGCCTCGCGATCGCTGGCGAGGCGGGCGTCGAGCAGGTCGTGCGGTCGACGCTTGCCGACCTCGAGATCACCATGGGGCTCTCGGGCTACAAGAACCTAAGCCAACTGCAGGGCAAGCGCGAGGAGGTCATCACGCGGATAGACGTATAGGCCTGTTAGAATCTAGATGTTCATTGCGGGTAGATAGTGGGGCCAGGTAGATACCACGGGGATTCGGACTGCCTTTATATACGGCGTAATTTATCAATTTAATGTACCACCTGTTGTTTCGCACAATATTTACTGGGTCTAGGCGCAAGAACCCCGAGTGCAGGCGATTTCCACGCGCTGTCTTCCTGTCAAATCAAGGCCTTGCCCTCTGAATATCGCGTCCAGACTCTTCAGAGGCACTGTTACAAGCTGTGCTACACTGTGACCGCTATCGGTGGCTCGTTTGGGCAGCAAAATGCATGTCTAGAAAGAAATATGATAGAGTAACAAGAAATCCTGTAACATGTATATACGCGCCTCGTGTCACCGGCCGAGCTCAGGCCACCCTACTCGTCGATCGGCTCAATCGTCGGCCGGTCGTCCATCGGGTCAGTCGTCGGCACGCCCGGATCGTCGTCGACGCCGCCATCTGGCGCCGGCAGCTCGTTCGGGCCTGCGCCCTCGAAGAAGTCCGCGATGGACAGCGGCCGCAGCACGAAGCCCTGCAGTCGAGACTGTGTCAGTGGAATGAAGAGGATGTAAGGGAGAAGTGCGTACCTCGAGCTGGCCCTTGGCGAGCGCCTCGGAGTTCGTGGACGTCTTGCGCACGTACTCCTGCACGGGAATCATCGCTGCGTTTCTGCATATCTCGCGCAGATCCGACCCAGAGAGACCGACGGACCGCTGGGCGAGCAGGCGGATCGGGAAGCCGGGTGTTAGCGGTGTGTCTTTCAGCATCTGGTTGGGTGCGATTAGCGCTTGACAGAACGGAGATGCGGAGAGTGTACCAGTGTGAGAATCTTTTGGCGCTGTTCAATGTCAGGGAGGCCAACGGGGAACCGTTTGGGCATGCGGCGGAGGATGGCAGAGTCGATGTCGTTCGGGCGGTTGGTTGCGCCCAGAACCAGTATCCGGTCAGACGCCGACAACAGGCCATCCCACAATCTGCAAACATCCATCAGCTCTCCCTCCACCCCCAGAAACCAAACACGCACGTCATGAACTCTGCCTTCATCATCCCAGTCACCTCATGGTCGTCCTTCGCCCGCTCCCTTAAAAACGAGTCGATCTCGTCGATAAAAATAATACTCGGCTGGCACTTGCGTGCGAGGCTGAACAGCCCCGCGACGAGCTTGTTGCTCTCGCCGTACCACTTGTTCGTGAGCACACTCGCGGCGATGTTGATGAACGTCGCGCCGCTCTCCTTCGCGAGTGCGCGAGCGAGCATCGTCTTCCCGCACCCTGGCGGGCCATACAGCAACACGCCCTTTGGCGCGCCGATGAGCGAGGACGCGGCGAAGAGGTTCGGGTAGAGCAGCGGGTAGATCACGGTCTCGCGGAGCGAGGCGACGATGGGGTCGAGCCCGCCGATGTCTGTATGTGGGTTAGCGCGGGGCGGAGCGGCAGCGGGTGTGTGATGTACCGGAGAATGTGACGGAGATGTCGTCCGGGTGGATGACTTCGTTCGCGATCGTCTCTGCTCACTCTGCGTCAGTAAACAAACCACGAATGAGTGGACGAGGGGGTGTACTCTCGTATTCGTCCAGCTTCAGGTCCTTATGGCCGAGCCGCTTAAGCGCCTCTGACTTCTTCGCCTGGACCTCCTTCTTCGGCGAGGGCGAGAGGGAGTCCATGGTCCACTGCACGCCCATTTAATCACCATAGTACCATCGTTATTTCTGAGCCAAGCCACTCACTCGTATGGTGTAGTACAGTGCTGCCTTCGCGGCCATTAGCAAAACGACACGGTCAGCGAGCACGGACGCACCTGCGTAGCGACAAACAGCGCAACTGGCCAGCGCACACGCATCAGGATCTCGCGAGGCACTGCGCAGGCGGTAAACACGTACTGTCTAAAATGGCGCGCTTGGTGTTCGCGGACGCCATCTTGATCGTCGGCGGTTTAGGTATTAGCAATGACGTTAGGTATCTTCAGTTCTATAGACCAGGTTTGAGAGTACAGTCGTGAAGTGGCCAGTGTCTCGAGTCCAAGCCAGCGGATTCAGACTGGTGGTGCAGAGGGTAGGAAGAGCTGGGGCGCGGAGCCGGGGCCGTGACGGGAGCGGCATGTGAAACGTGTCTGGCTGACCCTAACCCTAAATTTCTGACCGTACCACTCGGACGAGCGCAGAGACAGCCAGAGACAATTGCAAGCGAGAGACAGACCGACATAGATATTGCAAGAAGAACTGCACAATATTAATAGTCGGGACATATTAATATTTACTCTATCTTTCCCAGATATCCAGACGACAGAGTTCCAGCGCGATCGGCAGCGGGATCATCGTTCCACAACGGGACATCACCAGAACGATTCCACCTATCGGTTGACCATCATGATATATCTCGAGCACGGGAAGCAATTCCCGCACACACACCCGAATATTAATAAAATCCAATCACCCCGATCCAGCATTCCATAAATTTTCCTCAACTCTGAGCGCTGTACTTGCAACGTGGACGCACCGGAATCTGGACCATGCCTGGTGGACTATCCCGTTGACAATTCACTCTAATCACATACCCATGCAACACGAGGCTGTAATCTTGGCTATAGGCTGGATCAATTGCACTCACAACTCTCTCCTATCCTCTATCTTCCCGGGGGTCCAGTCATGTCGCAGAGCTTTCTCCTCACAAGTGCGTATGCTAACTTCAGTGCTGACAGAAACGTCCTTGACTGTAGTCCTTCACCCAGTCCACAGTGTCAGCAATTTGTCGTGGCCATCGAGTGTTTACTCCAAATATCGTTCTACATCCAAACCAGATCTCTTTGTGGAGGTTTATGTCGATCAGAAACTAGTCCAAAAATCAAAGGTTCTCAAGAAGGACATTGAGCCAAAATGGGACGAGATTATTACCATGTAGGTCAGGAGGCTTGTTCTGAAGAACCGCTTCACTAAAATGCCGAACAGACCATCTTTTGCGCGAGAATCATCAGACTTGGTGATGAAACTGAAGCACAAATCCTCTCTCTCCAGTAATCCATGCTTCGGTGTCGTGAAATTGACTGTGGGACAGCTCCTACGACTATCAAAAGGGTCTGAAGGCACGCTCATCCATTTTGAAAGCGGAAAAATGCTAAATCATTTGCAGCCACACCACTCAGGCTTGGGCACGGCCCAAAGAACACGATGTATGATGCGCACGGATTTCTCTCGGCGAGCATCAACATTGTGGAAATGAGTCAAGCTCGCGAGAATGCATTGCTCAGTATACGAGAAGACTTCGAAGGCCGAGATATCGAGTCTTCTGCTCCAGTGCCATCCATTCCTCCGGCGGTCGAAGACTTGGCGAATACCATATTTGCGAATAAAGATGTGCTGCAGAGCCTAGGCACCGTTTTGAACAAGATTAAGCGGATCGCCGACGTTACAGTCGACGTGGTTGACACGTTAGCAAAGGTAATGTGACCTACATATCATACTTACAGGGAACCATGCGCTAAAGGAAATTCGTGCCCAGGTTCATCCATATGCCGACACAGCCTGGAAAGTCTTGAGTTCTTTGTACAAGGTTCGTTTGCGAGACAGAAAACCAACACAAACTCTAACGCGGTAGATCAGGCTTATGAAAAACAGAAAGAAACAGATGCTGCCGTTCTAGCACTTTTCGAGCAGTTGGAGGCTCTGTTCTCCTTTGTAGACGACGTCGAAAGTTTGCCAGAGAAACTACAGCGACTGAAGGATATCATCACTCGAGTCCTTGAACAGACCACAGAGTGTGGGATATTCTTTCGCGAGTATACCGGTCATGGATTTGCTGGTGAGATTACAGTTGAGCTGGTTGAGCTATCATGCTCAGTATTTCCAACCAGGCCGGTTCGTTGGACAAGTTGTGTCAAATCGCGTCCAAATGATATCCGCCCTATCGGCAAAACTGGGCCAACTTGAGGCCGATCTCAAATCGGGAATGATGCTGCATACTGCATTTTTATCTAGCCAGACCAAAGAGGGGGTCGATAGGCTCGGTGCGTGCTCTGCTTCTGCTCGGAAACTTGTCACTGACATATGGATACCAGTCAAATCTGATATCTTGCGTGGTCTCAAACCTGCCAATATGAGTGCCGTTGAGCGATCTCCGTGCCTCCCTGGCACCCAACAAACCCACCTGAAAGAGGTCATCGACTGGCTTATGACTCCTTCAGACCAAAACATACTGTGGTTGCATGGGGCAGCCGGCCTGGGCAAGAGCACGATAGCGAATACCGTTGCTGAGCACTTTGGAGGGCTTCACAGGCGAGGCGCATTCCTCATTTTCGACAGGAACTCCCCACAAGAGAGCGCTCCATCACGGGTCATTACCACCTTGGCCTTTCAACTTGCACAGCACAATGCAGCTATCGGCGCAGCTGTCGCCGCCGCCATCGACCAACAGCCCGAATCGGTCTCAGACCCGCTGGCGACTCAGTTCAAATCGCTACTCGTCGAGCCACTTCGCGCCGCTGCCAAACACATCGAGGGGCCCCTCATCATTATCTTGGATGCATTGGACGAATGTGGTGATGCTGCGTCGAGGCGGAAATTGCTCGACATGCTGTCGCAGGACTTCAACCAACTACCCGATAACTTTCGGATCTTGATCACCAGTCGACCAGACCACGACATCAAAGGCGCTCTTGGCTCTTGCAGCCACATCCACACAATCGATCTTTCCATCGCGAGCGACGCCGACATGCGGATATACATCAAGCACGAAATGAAGCGGTATTATAAGAATCACCATGAGATTGATGAGCTGCCGATCAATTGGCCAGGGGAGGAAGTCATCGGGAGGCTGGTATTGTATGCGGCCGGATTATTTATTTGGGCGGCGACAGCCATGAAGCTTCTCTTCAATGCCGATGACCCTCAGCGATGGTTGGATGGTCTTTTGGGTCACAAGCATCCAGATTTCTCTCTCCACGCGCTGTACAAGACGGCCCTACTTTCGGCCAGCAAATGGGAGCCAGGCGAAACGACAAATGACTACAAGAAGATCCTTGGAATCATCATCATCAGCCAAATTCCATTGACAGATGATACTATCGCGACTCTCCTAGGGTTTCGGGATGGTGGGCGTGCCTGCCGCACTGTCCTCCAACGTCTTGGCTGCGTTGTTCAGTGGAGCAAAGGACAGCCGGCCCGCACGCTGCATAAATCATTCCCCGATTACCTCACTGACCGTAATCACTGTGCGTCTGAACCTTGGTTTATCGACGTCCAAGAACATCAACACGCACTCGCGCTCGCTTGCCTGCGCATCATGAATGATCAGCTTCACTTCAACATGTGCAATCTGAAAACATCTCATATTCCCAATTCGCAAATATCAGATCTAGCTGGACGCATCGAGAAAGCCATTCCGCCAAGCTTGTCATACTCATGCCTCTTTTGGGGGGACCATATTCGGCAAACCCTGACCGAAAACCCCTCCCTTGAACCATTAATCTTGGAATTCTTTGAGCAGAAATTTCTGTACTGGTCAGAAGTCTTGAGTCTAATGGGGGAAGTTCGATCATTGGCAAGTACGATGGTGGTCTTGAAAGACTCTATTGCGGTAAGCAGTCATTCTATGCCTCACAGCCATTATCAAGAGCCGAAACTTATGGTTGGTGGCATGACAGAACACGAGCAGCAAAGTGAAAGCTTTTGCGCAAGATGGCCTCTCGTTTTCTCGGGTATTTGCACAAGCAATAGCGTTCAGCGCGCCACACATATATGTCTCCTGCATACCGTTTGCGCCTCGTGCATCCAAGATCAAACAACAATATGCGCCGCTGGTTCCGAAGATGTTGGGAATGAAGAGCGGCATGGATGATAGCTGGCCAGCCCTTCAGCAAATATTTGAGGAGCTCACTAGTTGGGTCCTATCAGTAGCGTTCTCATCGGATGGGCAGCGCATCGTCTCCGGTTCTAACGACCAGTCTGTCCGAGTATGGGACGCAGAGACAGGCGTCCTCATCGCAGGACCATTTGAAGGCCTCGCTGATGATGTCAGGTCAGTAGCTTTCTCGCCCGACGGCCAGCGCATGGCTTCGGGCTCCAAAGACGGGTCTGTCCGCGTATGGAATGCAGAGACGGGCTATCTTCTCGCAGGACCATTTGAAGGCCACAATGGCTCTCTCATGTCAGTAGCCTTCTCGCCAGACGGGCGGATCATCGCATCGGGCTCGAGCGACGGCACTATTCGATTATGGGACGCACAAGAGGGCACTCCCCTCGTCGTGCCACTCGAAGGCCACACCGGCAGTGTTAACTCAGTTGCTTTCTCGTCAGATGGGCAGCGCATCGCATCAGGCTCAGACGACAACTCTGTCCGAGTATGGGCCACAGACACGGGCGCTCTCGTCGCCGAGACGTTGGAAGGACACACCCATGGAGTCAATTCAGTAGCCTTCTCACCGGACGGGCAACGCATCGCATCCGGTTCAAACGATCAGTCAGTCCGAATGTGGGACGCGCTGGATGGTACTCCCCTCGCGGAACCACTCCAATGCTACGCCGGCAGAGTCAACTCAGTAGCTTTCTCGCCAGACGGGCAGCGCTTTGCATCAGGTTCGGATGATGGGTCTGTTCGAGTCTGGGATGCGGGGACGTATGTTCTCATCGGCGAACCATTCAAAGGCCACACTAGCATTGTCGTCTCAGTAGCTTTCTCGTTAGATGGGCGGCGCATCGCATCTAGCTCATGCGACCGGTCTATTCGAGTATGGGACGCAGAGACGGGCACGCTCACTGCTGAATTATTCAAAGGCCACACCCATCAAATCAACTCAGTAGCAGTGTCCTCGGACGGGCAGCACATTGTATCTGGTTCAGCAGACTGTTCTGTTCGATCATGGAACACAGCGACGGGTGCTCTCTTCGCTGGACCATTCGAAGGGTGCACTGATTGTGTCATGTCAGTAGCCTTATCACCGGACGGGCGGCGCATCGCATCAGGCTCGGACGACGGGTATGTTCAAGTATGGGACGCAGGGACATGTGCTCTCATCGCTGCACCATTCGAAGGTCACACTGGCGGAGTCAAATCAGTAGCCTTCTCACCGGATGGACAGCACATCGCATCTGGTTCGGCAGACGAGTCTGTCCGAGTATGGGACGTAGAGACGGGCACACCCATTGCCAAACCATTCGAAGGCCACATTGGCACAGTCTGGACAGTAGTCTTCTCACTGGACGGGCAGCGCATCGCATCAGGCTCGAGCGACCTGTCTGTCCGATTATGGGATTTAGAGACGGGCGCTCCCATCGCTGAAGCATTTGAAGGCCACACTAGCTTAGTCATGTCAGTAGCCTTCTCTCCTGACGGGCGACGCATAGCATCAGGCTCCTGCGACCGATCTGTTCGAGTATGGGACGCAGAGACGGGCACGCTCAATGCCAAACCGTTCAAAGGCCACACTGGCGGAGTCTATGCAGTAGCCTTCTCGCCAGACGGGCAGCGCATCGCATCCGGTTCGGATGATCAGTCAGTCAGAATATGGGACACAGAGACTGGCGCTCTCATCGCTGGACCATTCAAAGAGCACACTGATGCGGTGACTTCAGTCGCAATTTCCCTTGATGGTCGTCGACTGGTGTCTTCAGGTCACCTCACCATACGCGTCTACGATTTTACCCAAATGTCTGCCGCGCCTAAGCCCAGAGGTATAGCATCTAGCTCCTCAGACCAGGTCTCTTCTGATGATAGCGACGAGGGAGATAACGGGTTCGGAAATTACTCGCGGCTTGAGCACGGCTGGATGCTCAATCGCGCAGGAGGCTTACTTTTTTGGGTCCCGCCTGAACATCGAGAAGGGCTGTGGTGGCCTCATAATAAGATGGTCATCTCTGAACGATCAACTTGTCTGGACATGGAAAACTTTGTTCATGGAGAAGACTGGACCCGCTGTCACATCTAAATGTGTTCGTGCTGTCAACATGGCAAACAGTGCTCCTTATTTTGCGGACGGTGGTTACTCTATTGTGTTGATAATGTAGTGCTTGTGTATCCATATGAGTTCATAGATCTGTAACAGTATGAAGCGGGTTGAAGTTGGTAGCTAGTCTATGACTGCAAACCAGCATCAAAATAACCAGTGTCCCCGCGTCATCTGTTGTGTTATTGCAACTCAAAGTACTGGCTATCTCCATATTTCAGTTCGAATCATCGTTCTCCCCCCTCTCAAAAAGATTCGAATCTATGAGTCTACCTATGGAAGACTACTGACTATCTCCAGTACTCACACGAACTCACCGACCAGACGAGCGCACAGACTCGGACAGACAGATATAAACGTGATGATAGAACATGGATTGATGAAGTGCGCAGGCTGAAGTTCATGGCTGGGCTTTGCCCTAGGTTCAAGCAAAATCAGCATCAAAAGTACCGACACGCGTCATCTCAGGCTGCGGCGTTTCCACTCACAGCACTCACACGAGCTGGACGAACGCGCAGACAGATAAAAGTAATAATACAACATGGTATTACAGCACAGCTGCATAGTGGTCGGTACACATTATCCATACACGATATCTAGGACAGATCGGGCGGGCGGCTGTGGGACAGCCTCGGCCGCGCAGCTACTGCTATAACGGCGCGCTGCGGGGCGTGGCGATGTACGCGTGGGGCAGAGCTGCGGGCAGCGGGGTCTCTGCAGGGAACGAGGTGTTCCCAGGAAGTGGGGCGTTCGCAGGGAGCAGGTCTGCATGGAGCGGCATGTCTGCCGGCGGGGGCGGGCTCGCTGGTGGGGGCGGGGTGGATGCGCGGCGGGAGGAGCGGGCAGACAGCGGGAGCAGCACGGGCGTGCCGCGAAGTGAGGAGTGCGCGGAGAGCGGCCGCGGGGTGTACGGCGGCGCGGGCTGGCGCTGGCGCTGCTCGCGCTCCGCGCGCGCCCGGCGCTCCTTGCCCGCGACGTTCTGCGCCCAGCGCTCGTACGTCAGCGCGCGCTCCTCGTCGTCGCGCGTGCGCGGCGGGGGCGTGAAGCCGCGCCAGTGCGCGACGAGGAAGAAGCTGCAGATCAGGCCGATGAAGAGCACTGCCGAAGGAATAAGAATGTCATGTCAGTACTGATGCGTTTTGAGGGGGGAGGGGACGGGGACGCACGCAGGCCGATGGCAATACCGATGGCGGTTTTGCGCGTCATGCGCCCGTCGGGCACGTCGTGCGCGGCACCCTCGGGTCCGTGCGGCGGGAAGCCGGAGGGCGCTGCCAGGGCGGTGCTCGATGCGTTCATGCGGTTCTTGGTGCTATAGGACAGGCGTATTCCCTGTCGGCGAGTTGGGCTGAGCGGTGATTTGGCAGACGGGGAGTGGGAAAGAACAGAATGAGGCAGGAAGGTCGGCATATAAAGGTTTGTGGACACGCTTGGCGGCATGGGCGTCAGTGTGTATGCTCGGCTTGGGCTGCTCTATCTGGATCGAAGCCCGCGCTAATCTGGGTGAGGCCAATCAGGAAGCCCGGGCCCGAGTTCACCCGCGGAGGTTTACTGCGCGTTTCGAGGCGTTTTGTGATTCGAATTGTGATTGCACGGATCTGCTGTAGGATAAGCGAAGATCAACAATGCATACTCTCGCCGCCCCCTGGCTCGGAACGTCATCGGTCATGAAAAACAGTAAATATAAGACAAGAGGCCCTAAGTATAGGAGAATATAGGTGGCCCCGGGTAGTCAGGACGGAGCAGACTGGGATCACATCTCAGGCGGGACGAGGTCGCGTGCGCAGCTCGGCGACGGTGTCTTGATATCTTGGAGCCAATGACAGGCCACTGACAGATTCAAGAGAGTCTCGGCAGCCGAATGCGCGACTCGGACTGGCCCTCGGGACAGCCTCGATAATACATACAGCATGATGAGCTGGGGCTGAGTCACTAATTGCTCTTCGCCAAGTCGAGTAGAAGGTTCCGTGCAGACCCGAGATAGCCAGGAGAGCCAGGCAGGTGATCAGAGGCAGCGCTGCGACGAGATGATTCTGGTAGCCAAGACCGCCCCCTCGACTGCGCCGGACAAGGACTCAAGGAGCGTGTGATGCTGGCAAACGCCGCATTCGGTGCGGATGCCACCTGATGCGGGCAATCGGCCCCTGAGTCCAGCGAGGCGCCGACGTGTTTCGCTCGCCTGTCTCTCGAGTCTCCACTCATCTTGATATCAATAACATTCGAAGTCTTGCCACGGAAGTCTCGGTACAATCTTCAGCAGCACTAGTCTCCCATAGTTATACCCCAAGGAGCGAAGACAGTCGTTCGCCCTCTTGGCAGCATGATCTGGCTTTCGTGCATCCTCTTCGCGGTGGTCTTCGCCATCTTCCGCGTGCGCAAGCTGCGTGCTTCTAATGCCTCTCGCCGTGCGGCCGTCCTGCGCGGCCTCGGGGCATCTGACGTGCACAAGAAGCGCATAGTAGGCTTCTTCCACCCCTACTGGTGAGTCTATATATGCACATCTCATCGAACGCTGTTCAATTTCGCCAAGCAATGCAGGCGGCGGCGGGGAGCGCGTGCTGTGGACCGCGATCGCGATGATACAGCGCACGGAGCCCGATATCGTCAGCGTCGTGTACAGCGGCGACACGGACGCTTCTAAGGCTGAGATCATCGACAAAGTCAAGGTGCACTGCAATCTGGACCGACGCATACATACACTGACTGAGCGTGCAGGCCCGCTTCGACATCGCACTCGACCCCGCAACGCTCCACTTCGTCTTCCTGCACTCGCGGCACCTCGTAGAAGACGCCGCGTGGCCGCGCTTCACGCTCCTCGGGCAGAGCCTCGGGTCCATGTATCTCGCCTGGGAGGCCATGTCTGCCCTCATACCCGACCTCTACATCGGTCAGTCCCCCCCTCCCCCTCCCACCCCATAACCTCATCTCACACGCATACACGCAGACACGATGGGCTACGCGTTCACGTTCCCCGTCGCGAAGTACGCCGGCGGCGCGCCCGTCGGCGCGTACGTGCACTACCCGACGATCAGCACCGCGATGCTCGCGCGCGTGCACACGCGCACCGCGGGGCCCACCAACTCGTCTTCCATATCGGCCTCGCCGCTGCTCTCGCGCGGGAAGGCGCTGTACTACCGCGCGTTCATGCACCTCTACGCGCGCGCGCTGCGCACCGCGGACGTCCTCATGGCGAACGGGACGTGGACCGCCGCGCACGTCGACCAGATCCTGGGCCACGAGGACGCGCTGCTCGACGCGCTGCACTGGCTGCCCCCGCTCGTGCTCCTCAAGCTCGCGGAGCCCGCCGCGCCCCCGCGGCACGCGCGCATCGTGTTCCCGCCGTGCGACACGCGCGCGATGGCGGAGTTCCCGCTGGACGAGCGCGAGCGCGTGATCGTGAGCGTCGCGCAGTTCCGCCCGGAGAAGGACCACGCGGCGATGCTGCGCGCGTTGAGCGCGCTCTTTGCGGCGCACCCGGAGATGAAGGACGTGCGCATGGTGTTGATAGGTGGGAGCCGTAACGCGGGCGACGCGGCGCGCATTGAGGGGCTGCGCGCGCTTGCTGCGGAGCTCGGTATCGAGGTGCGTCACTACCTGTCCTCATCTGCGTACAAGGCTGATACCTGGCGGCGCAGGGCTCCGTCGAGTTCGTCGTGAACGCGCCGTACCCGCTGATGCTCTCGTGGCTCGCGCGCGCGAGCGTGGGGCTCAACACGATGGTCGACGAGCACTTCGGGATCAGCGTCGTCGAGTACATGGCCGCGGGGCTCGTCCCCGTCGCACACGCGTCCGCGGGGCCGCTGCTCGACATCGCCGTGCCGTACCAGGGGCAGCCCACAGGTGCGGCGTCCGTTCTCCACTCGCATAAAAGAAAGATACTAATGGGGGCGGCCAGGCTTCCACGCGACGACGCCCGAGACGTTCGCGGACGCGTTCTATAAGGCGCTCAGCCTGCCGCCGGGGGAGGACCGCGCAATGCGGGAGCGCGCGCGCGCGCTGGCGGTGGGCAAGTTCAGCGAGGCCGCGTTTGAGGAGGCGTGGAACGCGAGTGGGTGGCGGGACTGGCTGGTACGGTAGCAGGTTCGTTCTGGGGGATTCAGGCGTTCGGCATACTCTGCGACTGTATCATTTCAGCTTGCCGCTATTCATCACGACCGCTTTTGTTCGGCCCATATGGGGCACGGTCATTTGCATTGGGAGCACATAGTAAATCCAAGAATGTAAGCGTGTAAGTTGAAGATATGCAAAAATTCCAAAAAATGCAAGTGGCCAAATGAAAGAGATGCAAGATTTCCAAGGAATGTAGGAGTCTAGATTAAAGAGATGCAAGATCCAAAGGAGTGCAAGGTGAAAAGTTATTAGTACAAAGCTAAATCCGTGTATTGGCAAAAGTCCGGTGTCGTGCAGAATCATCAGGGATCCAATGGATGCTCAAAAAATAGGATGAAGAAGACTCAAATCAATGAGGTATTTTATCGGCGCTAGCCGGAATGTATCCTGCGTGATGTTGAGGAGGTCGGGATTGTCGTACAGCGTCAGCAAGTTGGGGGCCAATGGGGTATACCGAGGCCAGGGGATGTTCGTGCTGCCGTTGGGGTCCAGATTCGCGACGAAGTTGATCAGGTAGTCTGCGAGCGGCCCGGCGGTGTAGATTTCGACGCTATCTGCTCCATGGACCTAGATATCGTGATTAGAGCCAAGGTTGCATCTGCGAGTGCAGCTGGGAATGGCATACCGATCCCAGTCCATCTAAATCTTTGAATCGCTTGAATACTGCCAGGTAGCTTCAGCTACAGTTTAGGTTGTCTTGCGAGATAAACGCACGATATGACCACGTCTTTTGTTTGCTTGATCGTTGCTGCAAGAAGTACCTGGATCAGGGCGGTCAGTGAGGGAATCTAGACTTGTTGAGAAAATGGACTACCTGCGCGGCGCTTGGAACACGAGATCACCTGCATTTCAAGTCAGTTATAAACATATCTCGGGATGCCATGTCACCGCCTACCCTCAAGAGCCTGTTCGAAATGAATTAGCGGGCTTTCCCCCACATTCATTCAGGTGCACTTACCGAGATCCTCTTGAACTGCGCACTGAGGCTGTTGTTCGTTCCAGTGCCGAATGGGGATCCCATAACCGGGTTATCGGGATACAGGTTGAGAATCTCGTTCACCGCAGCGGATGATGCCTGGGGGAACCAGACACTCTGCAGGTATTGCTTCAGTTGCGCCGTAGTGCTACCCTCTGGTATTCAGTATCTGACGAAACCAGGAATAGAACTGCGCGCATACGTGATGTTAAGCATGGCCAGAGAGAAAAGAGTCCCCTCGTCGTCACAGTCACCTAGAGATAAACGATGTCAGTGCCAGTGCAATCAGGTGGTGGCTGTGGCCTACCAGCGACCATGGCAACGTTTGCCACCTTCCCTTCAGCGATTAGGAGCTGAGGGTTCTGAGTAAGGAAGACCCCATCCACGCGAGGTACCCATGCTAATTTCAGCGACTGAAGAGACATATTTGTCAGAATCAGCAGTATGAGCCTGGATAGTGCACGGCGTACCTGGTAGGAGTAGCTTCCTGGGGATGCATTCATCGCCGCCGTGAGGTTTGCATATGGCACTGTGCGCAAGCACGCCAGCTTGTCGGCAGCGGCGCTGCATCCCGTTTCTGCGACGAGTGCGTCGAAGTAAGGTTGACCGTCTGCAATATCACCAGTTGGGATTGGTGAGCCGGACTCCATGAACGCGCCGCGGAAGAGGCCTTCGTTGTTGCCGTTGTTTGCTACCGTGTGCAGCCCAACGGATATCGAACCTGCGCTGTCCCCCCAGCTATGTGCGCGGTCAGATTCTGACTACATCGCTGACAGTGTGGAAACTTACATGGTGACTTTGGTAGGATCACCACCAAATTGCGAGATATACTTCTGCACCCATCGCATGCCTTCGCGTTCTGTGCGCGTTGTTCGTCATCGGATATCGCAACTCGACTTATGCAAGCGTGCGGATAAACTTACGATCTTGCAAGCCTATGTTGCCGACTCCAGCCGCTTTGACTTCTTTGCCGGGCAGGAAACCGAACGTGGAGAGGCTGTCATGCTACGTGAGCTTATGGGGCGATGCGATCTGGGCACACAATGACAGACCGATAGTTCAGGCTGACATAAACGATGGGCTCGTTGAGAGCCAACGATCTGTTTACCACTACACTTCCGTCGGTACTGAAACCAATAGATCAGTCGGTGCCAAGATTTCGATATATACACGTGACTTACGAGGAAGAACTTCCGACCTCGAATGCTCCGCCGTATAGCCACTGCCAAGATAGATACAGTTCAGCTAGATCTCGAACAGAACGACCACAGCACTTACGATGACAACAGGAAGCTTGGAGGTAGGAGTGGCATTCGCAGGTGTGATGACATTGAGAGTCAGGCAAGACTCGTTGCTTGGGGTCATGGTAGAGCTGACAGTTCCTAGAAGGATTTCGATAGTCGCCGGCGGTAGAGATGTGATGTTCGGTGTATTGTTGCTTGTTTGCTGGGGGCAAGAGAAGCCAAACGATGTCGCGGACTGGGAGTCACTGACTGCATAAGGCGGTATAGGTTGGGGTAAACGGAAGCGAAGATCCCCAATTCTGAGTGGGTGCATATGTTAGATGTATGACTATGATCAGAATTTCCCCCACTCACGGGGGTTGCGCATATGGTATTCCAAGAAACTTGTTCACCCCACCAGACGCGAGACCAGTGAAAGTCGCACTATCCAGCGTGACCGTTGGAGTTGATCTACGCGTGGGCACGGCGATAACAGTCGGTGCCAGCAAGGCAGAAAGGAAAGCGGCACATAGCAACATTCTTGATGCAATGGCAATGATCACAGGGAAGTATGCTTGTCGCCAGCACAGAATGAGGGCTTATATGGTTTTCTGGAAGATGTGGTCAGGAGGCTTGACGGAACAGGCTCTCCGCAATGAACCCCCCATGTTCCTTCAAATACAGCATGGTGAAGATCCATGGTGCGTCCCCGGGCTTCGGTTAATACCACCACCTTCTCGTAATAGCAGGCTCGATCTCGTCCATGAAGCTTCATGAACTCACCCGACGGCTCGTAGATATCGTTCCGCGGTAAGAGCAATCGTAGATCTACAAGTCGTCCACAGCAAAGGAATGCGGAGCCCGATGAGTCTCACATGGCAGCAGGTACCGATTGGTGAACGCAATTCATGGATGGTGTGCAGTTCTTTCGGCGAGAATGACTGTATTGGATACGTAAGAGTTCCATTTGAGTCCTAGTGTATCAATTTTCAGGGTAGTTATCCATAGCTCCCACCTACCGTGCGCTAAATAAAGTGGCCTGCAGGACCAGGTTGATGACGAATGGTTGATGTTTGAAATTTAATGCTCGGACTTACGCGGTGGTGGCGCCGGTCGTGGATCTTGCTCACGAGATAAGATTCACAACCGGGAGCACACTGGTAGTCTGGTAGAAGAGGACAGGTGTACAGATTGTGTCGCGTTGGGCAGATCTTGCCACTCGATGTCTCCGGCGCAGTCCATATTGTGCCAGCGCACAGAATGGACTAATCCTTAAGCGGATACGCTAGAATACTGCCTCGACGCAGACTGGGTTTTGAATTGAGACTACTTTGCGTTCCCAACATATAAATGGCTCTCACCAACACCACACATTTCTCTTGACAGAACGGCTCAGAAACGCATTCTCTATCCCAGCAACAGTGAGCCAGGATGCCCGCGGACGCTCTCGGGAGATGGGTATCGAGGAACTCGGATTTTGTTCAAGCCGCAGCAGGTACCGCACCTGTCAAGACCTGTTAGGACGATCCATGACCATCGGGGAGCGGATAAGAGGTAGCCGGCAGAAGACCCTGGACCTTGAAGCTTGCGTCCGATGATCATGCAGATCGATATCGATTCTCCGAGTGCTCATGACCATTAACCATGAATTTAGCCCTGTGGGGTGTGGTGCGACCAAATGGAGCCTCTAGCTTCGCGGAGGCCAAATCGAAACCGGTAAGAAAACCGACCAACCAGCATCATCATTTTTTCTGTTATCCACTTCGAATTCGTCATCATCGTGCTTGTTGAGTTCATCAAGTTCATCTGATAGAAGAGATGCTCTCACATATTCGCCCTTTTAACAATCTGCATGAAAATGGCATTCGTCGACGTTGCACAGAGCTGGAATAATAATGGAACCTTGAGTGTCGAACAATGTCGAACGAGGCTCGGGTCCGCGGCAACCCTAAACGTGCCTCTTGACATGACAGGTGAGCGCTTAAGCGAAGTTCATGTGACAGGGGGATCTTCAGCTTCCAACCCTCCTCTGCCCTCTTGATTAGCCGGATCCTAAGTGAGCGACTGGAAGATATACCCAGGCTCACGCGCTCACAATCATGATCAGCAGAAAAGGCAAATCATTTCAGTCGGATAAGATGACCGTAAGAGCACATGGCTCGCCGCAACGTCAAATGTGGCATCTCCAACGGTCAGCAGGACGTCGCTTGAGTGATAAGCAAGGAACTCGAGATAATCTCGATGGAATGATAACTAGTAACTAAACATTTTGCAGAAACTAATAGGTATTGCGGGACTCCGAACGCGGTCATGCCATGGTTGATCGCCATATACCAAAATTCAATCTGATAGCACTCATCGTACCCAGTGGCAGTCGTGATCGCGGAAGTCCAAGGAGAGGGATGCACTGCCAAGGATGAAGTTTCGAATTCTTCGAATGGGGCCTCCACAGTCATTCCGACATGGCATGATGTTCCAAGAACGGTCCCTCCAGCCATGGGATAAAATATTCAGGTTGGATTCACCGACTTGGCGAGGCGCCAAGGTTTGCTTGCCACGTAGCTCCGTAACAGTGCAGTGCGACCCCAGGAGCTTGAACTCGCTTTGTATATCAACTTTTGAGTGACTCCGAGAGATCGTGAGGTTGCGGCAAATTGCCATTAGCCGCATGTGTGTCCGTCCAAGGTAAACCCGTTTTCCCCAGCTAATGAGACGCGGCACCTGCGACTGTAGAGCCCGTGTTGTAACTGAAACAACCGCAGGAAGCTTCGATCAAGGTGTCCATGTTTTGGGCCTCTGAGAGCCGACGATTAATGCGCTCTGACAGCAAGGAAAAGCATAGGTACTCATCGAAGCAAATTTCGGATTATACCATCATGTCCCGCTCTAACATAACAAGACCACGCCGAATTGAAAAGACCAATCACAATTTTACATCGTATAGAGTGGATCGAATGGTGAACTCACGTCACGTGCAAACATCACTTCCGTCCGACTGCTAGCGAATGTCCATCGTACTCTCCGTATCTCAAGAAATCAAGTACTCCTCAGTGTTTTGGATACCAATGCTACACCTACGCACCTGCCCCCTATCATCTGGCTGATAAGCATGGCTACATCAATCGACCAGCATCCTTTCGGTGTGCAGGCCCTCCCCATATGCGAAGCTCTCGAAGATAACTTGCCGCCAGACGCTGACTGTTAGTTCAATGGCCTCTTCTTCTAATACCTGTTCATTTGTTTGTTAGTGTCTAGAAACTGACAATAAAGAGGAGACGCACTGGTTCAAGGCCTTCAACCAATTTGGAAGGAGATTTGTGATCCTTCAAATGCTCAAGGACAAACATAATCAAGTCATCATCTTCCAGCTCGCCTAGGTACTTCACCATAAGGCGCTTGACAAGTGGTTCCATTTTTCGATCGATCATAAGCTGTGGAACAATCAGCTCAGAGCCCCACTCAGTGGAAGATGTGACGTACATCAGACAAAGCATCCCATCGGACCTTGGCTTTGAAAAGCGTTTCCTTGTCGGTGGGAACAGATGCTTTGATTTTTTCGAGCCTCTCCTTAGTCTTCTCCCCTCCCTCAGCGGCGCTGAAATCCAACTTGACAAGGGGAACTTTCTTCTTCCGGTTCGCTTCTTCCTCGTCTTCCTCTGCACCGAAGACAGTCATCTTCTCTTTGCCAGAGGGTTCTGCCTTGACCGGCGCGGGAATAGATACGTTCAATTTCAAAGGCGCGCCGTCATCGAGCAGAAGCCCTGCTTTGCGCTGCTCCTCAGCCAAAGCCTGTAACTCATCCATTTGGCGAGCGAGGAATGCGTCTGACTCCCGGCGTAAATTCTCCGCTTCGCGTTCTTCAAACACGCGCGACTCAGCATCAGCCTCTTCTTCTTTGGCTAGGCGACGGGCACGAGTTTGACGCCATCGGAGACTGTCCAGGAAGTCAGCAAGGTACACCATTACTAAATTCGAGCAACTTCACCGGTCAACATAGAATGTTTCATCACTTTCATCGTCATCCCAGATGGCTAGACGGTTGCTCATCTCTATTCTATCGCGTTCCTCTGCCTCCTTCAGTGCTTCTTGACGCGCAATCGTCCGTTCAAGGGCAGAGACTCGTGTGCGCTCTCTAGGTTCATATCGTCTTTCACGCTGATTACACAAGCATTAGTGTCGGTCATTCACAATTAACGATGATACTTACGTCTCGGAACGAAACTTCCTCTTCTCGACGTCTGCCTTCTTTCCGTTCGGCTTCAAGCTCCTCGTCGCTTTTTGTCGTCTTACCTGGCGGTGGCCGCTGGTCATTGCCGACTCCATTGGGTCCCACACTGTCGTGTGCCTTCACGAAACCAACGGGCTTCTGGTAACCCTGCGCTCCTTGGCCAAAACCTTGCGACGGCCCTCTGGCAGGCTGTGTTGACTCTGACTGCTGAGGTTTGCCCCACTCCCGTACCTTAGGACCACTGGGTGCCCCAGGCACCATGGCCGGATTCTCTCGTATGTTATCTCGCATCTTCTCTCGCTCGCGTTTAGCCGCCCGTTCTCGAAACTGCGCGATCTCGGAAATGACGAGCCCACGCTGTGTTTCCGGAAGATCGGCCTCTTGGAGATCGTGAAGATGGGGCGGTACGACGTACTTCTCCTTGTCGATGAGACCATTGTTAGCGGCATCTTGAGACTTCTGGTTGATTTCATCAACCAGTTCCTTGACCTTGGCCCTGGATTGTTGCAATCGTGCTTCATCCGCCTAGTATACAAGACGATGAGAACAAACTAACATAACAACAGTATATGTTTGTCACGTACATCAGTTCTCATGCGTTGAGCCGAGTAAGCGTCAAGGAAAAGTTTTGTTTTCTCGTCTGCTTTAACCTGGAAAAAGACGACGTAGGTATGAAAGGGGGATATGGCGTAGAATGGGACGTACCAGGAGCGCTTTATTTGCGCATCCATCCTCTAAGGCAGGAAGTTCAACTCCTTGTAGGAGAGACATGGCCCGCAGAGCCGCTTCAGGCTCTTCGAACTCAGCAAAGCCAAACCCTTGAGGCTTATTTGCGGGTGTGATGAGACGCTTGAATGACTTGATCGGACCGCACGCCTGACACAGGTCGTCAGTGACTGAAGGCTTTTATATATATAGTTACACTCACAGCGAGTAGTGCGTTCAAGAAGGCATCAGTAATTCCCGCCGATATAGAACCCACAAATAATGTAGTTTGCTTTTGTGCTGCAGGGGGCATGAAAGGTTGATGATGCATTTGCTGCTGCTGTGCAAGAGCCGACATTGAGGGACCTTGCCCGAAGGACGGCAAAGGAGGCCGCATACCAAGGCCTAGGCGGTTGGGCATGGGCTGCATGGTGGCTTATTTTGAAGTAGGAATCAAGACAAGGTGACAATGTATGGCCTTCGGTAGGCAAAATTGAGAATCAAAGCTGTACTTTGGGCAGATAAGGATGAAAATTAGGCGGGTCAGAGGTGCTGTTAAAACTGACCAGACGATAAGCACCACTTCTGACACAAATGAATATAGTTGGAGGGGAAGTCGCGGGTTTAAGGCAGAGAATGTAGTGGTTAATTGCAAGAGGACAGCTCGGAGTTTGAAATCACGGTGACCTCCAGAACGTCGATCAAGTTCCAGACGTACGACCACTTTCTCAACGCAATTCACCTAACTAAACTTTCATTGATATGGTTTTATTCTTTACTTCTACTGGTTTGCTTCTCTAAATAGAAAATCGGAAGTCGATCTCACCCAAAATTTCCAGCGGTCGACCCACCCGCAATAATATACATGGGAAAGGACAAAGTGGAAAGTGTGTAGGTGGCCTTATCCTTTGCAGGTATCCCTTTCGCTAACAAGCACTAGACGAGGACCTCATTCGATACGCATGGCCGCAGGACGTTTGGTTCCACGTTGACAAACTATCTTCTGCCCATGTCTATTTGCGTATGCCACCATCTATGACATGGGATCAAATACCCGGATCTCTATTGGCAGACTGCGCTCAGCTGGTCAAAGCGAATTCTATAGAAGGTATTCTCTTTACATTCATATCCTTAGCACTGACTGACTCTGTATGCAGGGAACAAAAAAGATAACTTGACCATCATATACACGCCGGGCGATAATTTGAAGGTGTGCTATGATGCAAACATCTTCCACGCGTGAATTGGTTGAGATAAAGGGCGGCAGAAAAGTGGTGACATGGCTGTCGGTCAGGTTTCGTTTCACAGCGACAAAAAAGTATGCAAGTTACCATCTCTCTCACTGATCATTTTCTGATATATAAGCTTTAGGTGAAACGAGGTATGTGACCCCTCGATATTTTATAAGTCAATGCTGAATGATTTCTCATAGTGCATGTTGAAACCCGTCAAAACCCAATCGTCAATCGTCTCAACAAGACCAAGATTGAGAAGCAAGTCGATCACGAGCAAGAGCGAATTGATCGCATAAAAGCTGAGGGCATTGTGAAAAGAGCTGCAGCCGCAGAGAAAGCAAGTACTATTCCCTCCCTATCCAGATCTGATATTAATGCAGCTCAACAGAAGAAAGCAGATGCAGAATTAGCGCGCGCAAGAGAAGCTGAAAAGGCCGCGCGATCGTACAACACTCTATTCAATAATGAGGATGGCGAGGATGAGGAAGATCCTACTCCACGAAAGACTGGTAGAGAGCTTGAGGAAGACTTCATGTAGGAATGACACCGCACAAGCGCGCTTTGATCATAGTTGGATCCTCCGTATCGATAGAGCGGGTGCGATGGAAGGCCTGACACGTCAATTCCAGACTATATCCAATTATGTTGACATGCTCGCTTCTCTGCTATCTATCAATTCAGTGTTGTCCCCGAGTCTGTTACTGTAAATTTCCACTATGAGACTTGATCCACTTGAAGTTTGCAGTGTTGTGTGAGCTTGTGGCGCGGAACCGCGTAATGCATCTTGGCGTAAAAGCGCTTCCGTCAGTCTCGCGAGGGCAAACGGTCAAACTTGCGTGAACTCCGGAAGGCTCCGGATGTACCTTGTCTAGCGCTTCCGTGTAATTTTCTCTTTCATGTGTCTGTTGCTTGCATACATCGACACAAATTCAGCGCACAGCGCAGTGCACCACGGCATGCTGCATATGAAACGGAATTTGAGCGTGATAGGATATTCTGACTTGAGCTTTCTGTTTATCCGACCTGTTGCTTGTCTTCTCTATAACTGACCAGTTGGACAGCGAACATGTCCAGATCATACTGCCGTCAAATGACACTTCTTCAACCATGCGGTACTGCCACATATCTTGCCCTACCCCGACGGGTCGCTCATACGCTGGCACCTGCATGAGCTTGGGGCATCACTGAGCATAAGTAAGTCCAGAGTTATCCACTTTAACCTTATCCCAATAGGTCTGCCTCTCAGATGTCGCCGCAGTCTGCCGTGCCCGCTGCGATGTCCTGTCACAGCCAACACCAAGTGCAGCGCGGGCCCGCATGGTCTGTTAATCGTAAGCATTTGACAAGTGCTCCACCAGTCCGAGTCACCTCAAGCCACGAGTAACTGAGCTTCTTTCTGGTTATCGTCGCCGAAACGGGTGGCCGATCTCATGGGGCGCTGTCTGGTGCTGTGGATCTATCTCTCCTCAGGTACCATGCCAGGATTGTCTTCTTGATAGCCAAACATGCACTATAGAACCGATTGCTCTCCAGCAAAGATTTTTTCTGTGCATACCATAGCAAGCTCATTGCTCCAAGAATGGTGCGCCAATCATTTTTGGCCGATGTCCGCATCTCCATAAGTGCCTTGCTCAGGCATGAACATCCTATCGTACATTCAGTAGGCACTTGTGGGTGGGGATATCGATCGCCTATCAATCGAGCGGCGGATGTTCAAGAATACGCTTTACAGCGTTCCACGTGTTATCGGGCCCTCATGCAGGACGTCCCGCCGACACTCGTGTCAATGTCAGTCTATGTACAAGCAGCAAAACCCAAATGGACCAGACTACTCTAGGTGCTTTCCGTCCAGGAGGCAGTATACTTGCCCCAAACAGGGACTTGCGACGCCGCCTCTCGTCCTTTCGATAAGGGTCTGGCAATGTTCGGCAATGATTGTCAATTTACAAACTGAACTTTCTTGTAGTTTGCCCAGATTACCGCATGAGTGTCGCATGCCGAGATAGCGGTACCGCCAAATTTCACATCCGAGGCTCCCTTCAGTCAAGCTCTGTCAATGTCTTCCTCGTTTAGATGGCGCGCTACAGGTATGATCTTGCGCTATACACCCGACTTTTCTACCGAGCCCCTCTAGATACGCCTTCCGGAAACCCCTACCAGTCATTTCCGCTCCCGTGTCAAGTAATGCCCAACATCAATGTACCTGAGCGCTATTATTGGCCAGCCTATTTTGCATAAAGGGCGCAGCGATTGTATAGCCATTTGTCTCCACCGATCTGCTCTATCCCGGCTCATGATGCTCTTCAGAATAATAGCTGTGCTCTTCACTCACATAGGACCTCTCTTGGCTACGCCGATGCGAAGAGTATCATCCCCTGTGGTCACGCTTGACAAAACACCGTTTATTGGCGTCACTCAAGGTCCGGTGACACAGTATTTAGGCATTCCATACGCACAGCCACCGTGAGTAGAGCATTATTTGATAGCTATCCACTTGCCTAAGCTATTTTCAGGATCGGCAACCTTCGATTTGAACCGCCACTTCCCATCCCCCCGTACAATGCTTCTGATAGCATAAACGCTATATCGTATGGCTCATCATGCACCCAACAAACAACTCCGCCAAGCAGTGCACCTCCTATTCCTGCCAATGCCAGCGTTAGCGCTGCATTTACCATAAATACCAATGTTCAAGTTGCTCAAGCCGAGGATTGTCTCTTCATAAATGTCGTCACGCCTGCAAATACAGCCCCAGGTTCCAAACTTCCTGTTGTTATAGTAAGTCAGTCCTATCTTTTCACTACTCTTTTTGATGTCGAGTGAAGTGGATATACGGTGGCGCCTTCCAAGTTGGAGATACGTCGAAGTAAGTTGAATGGCCACCTATGCCCTCTCGCTTAAAATTAATTTCCAAATAGATACAACGGCAGCACAATCGTGGCGAAGTCTATTACCATTGGAGAGCCCATTGTTTACGTTAGCATGAATTATCGGCAAGTTATCGGTTCCTTCAATGTTTGTCTTCCGCGCTGACTTTGAATCTCAAGGCTTTCTGCGTTTGGTTTCCTCCCAGGGCGTGAGGTGAAAGAAGCAGGTGTCGGAAATTTAGGACTTCAAGACCGTCAGTGATCTTTACCGCATTTATAGGCATTCTACTCTGACCGGGAAGTAACAGAGCGAGAGGCAATGCGATGGGTGCAGAAATACATCAACCAATTCGGAGGTGACCCAAGCAAAGTGACTATGTGAGGAACTGAACAGTAGCTCTCGATCCCGGGAATACTAATGCATATTTTGTGTAGCTGGGGCGAGAGTGCCGGTGCCATCTCCGTGGCTATGCAGTTGGTGGCCTATGACGGGGCTCACCAAAATCTTTTCCGAGCCGCGTTTATGCAATCGGGATCACCTTTGCCTGTTGGAGATATCACTGACGGGCAGCACTATTTTGACACCCTCGTCTCGCAAACAAACTGCAGTACTGCATTCGACAAGTTGGCATGTCTCAAAACAGTCCCATATGCCAATTTAACGGCCGCCATAAATCTTTCACCTTCAGCTTACGCATATCAAGTCAGTCGATAAAATTTCGGCCTTGAAATATACCATCTAACCTATTCTCAGTCTCTCATATTTCCATGGGTGCCTCGGGTGGACGGTAATTTCCTCACCCAGAACCCTCAACAGTTGGTTGCTGAGGGGAAAATAGCAAATGTGCCATTTATCAACGGTATGTACTACTTTATTTCTGCCACGATAAAGCTCACAATCAAGCAGGTGACTGTGATGACGAGGGGACGCTGTTCTCTTTTTCCACCAGAAATATTACGTAAGAAAATGGTACTGCTGGCACACTGGTCATTAACATGTCATATATAGCACAAGTGCAGAGCTTCAGACCTGGATTCAAGATATTTGGTTCCCTAAAGCACCTTCGGCGGCCGTCGAGAAAATTTTGGATCTATACACTGACGATGTGACTTTGGGGTCTCCTTTTAATACTGGCACAGCCAATAATTTGACCGCACAATACAAGCGTATCGCGGTATGCAAGCCACATATCTCGTTAAATGATTTTGCTGATTTCTGTGTTTTTAGGCCTTCCAGGGTAAGTTTCAACACTGTGCCGCCTGACATAGATACTGAGTATATTCCAGGCGATGCATGGTTCCATGCCGGCCGAAGGTACGAACGAAATTTTCCCGAAAGTAAGTAAAAGTCTGATTGGGAACTTTCTAGATCATTGCTTCATGCTCGCTCCGGAAAGCAAAAGATGTGGTCTTACGGTGCGTTCCAGTATGCCATATTGATACAGAACTAAAATTATGATTGATAACAGTGTTCAAACGGTTCAAAACTTTGCCTTATTTCGGCTCCGTAAGTTGGTTCCTTTCCGGAATTTTTCTTGTTCTCACTTTCCTGAATAGCTCCATTCGTCCGACAACACGGCCATGTACGATCTGGATGACGATATGACGAACTACTTGATTTATTTCGTTAACAATCTGAACCCGAACGGTGGTTCAGCTCTCAATTGGCCTCAATACACGACTTCATCGCCCAACATGATGACGTTCTTGAATAGTTCGTCGAGCGCCCCTCTCAACATCACACAAGATAATTTCAGGCAGGAAGGAATCACCTATTTACAAGAGCTGACGGGGCTTTATCCACTATTCACTTATTGATCTGGTTTCTGTTCTATTTTGGGCAATCACGTTGTAGTTTTTCGTCGTTATTTCATCTGTCAATTGTACTATCAAGAGATTTGCATAGACTGAAGTTTGCACAAGATTTGGATATTCTCCCTGAGATAGACCCTCTGCGCACCCCTTGCAATTGTCTCTCTTCATAATGTCATATCAGCTGCTCTCATGAGTTATAGTCCAGTGCCACAGATACCTATGTACCTCTGCCTGAGCCACCGACCGCACATACACCTGAAGAGCCTTTGACATCATGTGTGGTGACAATTTCGATGTCCATGGAGCTTGATGGGGGATTGATATATATATATCCCCGCTTTCCACAAGTGTTGGAAGCAATATATCGATGCCCTTTCCGCCTACTACACTTCGTCGTAAGCGTAGCTCATATGCGTGTATTCAAGACAGTACGGAAGGCGGAGCCCTGAAGTGCGGCAATCATTGAAATCGATTCGCGAAACCACCATCGTAGTCTGGGCCCATCAGAAAACATGATTCATGATGGACATTCGCAAATAGGCTGGGTCCGGTTTGCAGTCCTTGGCGCGCAAATCCGTGAATGGCGTCGTTGCAAAATTCGGGGTTCGCAGAGTGACTGACGATCCGACGAATCAGGAGCGTGTTATAGGCGGTGGCTTCCGTCGCTTGCTCGCACGAAATGCTATTTCTGTAGATTGCCGGAATATTACAGCTTTGTCATTTGAAACGATGCGAAATCATCCAATAGTAGTATTGAAGCATAGCATTGGCCTAGAGGTTGGTCAAATAACTCGTGCAGTTGTGAAAAGCTGTCACGCGAAAATTCAAACACACCCTTCAATGCAACTTGGTAAAGGAATGATGTCGAATTCAGCCTTCAAGTTCGATCTCTTCGCCTGGCATGTAGCAATCACATCCATCAACCTTTGGCTCGAGGTTTGATTCCCTATGGGGGTCGTTAGATGTCAAGTTCACCATTTGATGGGCATTTAAGCTATGAATGTACGTATGGGGGTTCTGTCCAGAGTGGGCCTGTCACTGATTAAGTATGAGAGAATTTCAGCAGCGAATCAAACCTGAAGGCCTGAAGAGCTGAGCCGAGCCCTGCCGAGCCTTGGAAGCTGTGACGGGCTTCCCGTTGATCGACGGTTGATGAGGGCTATACAGCTCGAGGAACCAAAGAAGAGCAAGGAGGGCTGCGTTACAGCCAACGTGACGATAATTCACTAGTACTCTGCAGTTGTAGGATCGCCATATCGACTGAGACTCCAAGTGTTACTGGCCTGAGCTTTCAGCCTGCCAGTGGACTGGTGATCAAGGATCAAAGACGCTGGCGCCAGTGATACCGTGACTTAGTAATCGCTTTGCGCATGCCGCAACGCGCTCACGCCGGCCCTAAAGGAGTTGCACCAGATCGGCCAGCACAGCCAGTACCGCACTCGTGCATCTCTTTTTCGTGTCAATTACACCATTCAATCGCATACATCAAACTAACCGAACATGTATCCCAAGCATTCTTCAAAACCTGCTTCCAAAGCTGTAGCCAATCTCGCAGATAGCCAACAACGACGTATCTCGGTCGCAGTCTCGACTGAGCTTACCCGTCTATGGTCTCTCAACCAGCAAATACCTTCTATGTCTTCAATCAAAGCATGGTCCGATGTCTGGAGTACCGAAGCTTGTCGAGTGCACGCGTGGTTTGTGCGCCGAAAACTTGTTTCAAAGCGGGCAGGAACATTTGTGGAAGGCACCTATGATCTCCTTTTGGGTCCGTCACTCGCAATCAAGAAAAACAAGAAACAGCCTGCTAGCGGCATCATCCTGAAGCGGGAGGCAGTCAGTGTGAAGAGGGAGTTTCTTTCCCCACCGCCGCCCCCCTCAAAGAAACTCCGGATGTCAACAGGCGAAGAAGACTTTTTCCTATCAGAAGCCCCCACCTCCGATGATACATGTATACCCTCGTCACCAGTTCCGCAGAAGGGTATAGACTTCATACCAGCTGAATTGCACGCATATATCCGCTCATCTCGTCGCCTCCGTGCGCTCTCGCCTATCAAGATAACCCCGCCAAAGGAACTCCGGTACTCTAGTCCTGTTTCTTCGCCTAGCTCTCCTAATCTCACCGCTGTCGATTCAACTGCTTCTCGTTCTCCGTCGCCTGGTTTCCGATACCCAATTCTCACTTTGGATGACTCCTTCAATCACGATTCCGACCCAAGCAATACTGAACATTTCACCACCGCTGCTATAAATGATCACGAAATCCTAACCTGTGGAGGACACTCTGGCTTTATCTGCGCACTGTGTATACCAACAGATCCAGGTATATATGCGCCCTATTTTCCGATTCTGCCTCCCCGCCATTCGCTCGCCGTTCTGTATATTGCTTGGCTTGTGCTGTCATATCTCTGTTGCCTTAGGGCTTTGCAGGCTCAAGATCTCCTCTTGGTCTATTCAACTAGGAATCGATCTGTTGCTCCGCATATACTCCATATCTGACGAAATGCGCTGTTCTTAGACAAAAGCAGCTCTTCTCGTCCCCCAAGCGTAGCCTCATACACCCGCCCACTCCAGCCCATTTATTTACAAGCCCTTGAACGGCAGTCTCAAGCTACTTCAATCTCAATTCCAATCGGGCTCACGCCACAATATTCGGCTCAAGCACTCTACAGTGATCGGCGCATGCGGACTGAAGCTTATCTCAACGCTATGGAATCATTGCACGTTCTCTGGGATAGCAATCCCCCTGCATTGGCGGACGCACTGTTTGTAGGGTTTGAGAAGTGGAAAGGAGACGCAGTGTTTGAACTGCGTGGCGAGGTGGAGGTCAAAGAGGAGCGAGGGGATGAGGAAGTGCTGTATTGATATGGCCACTGATGCTTAGATGACCTTCTTGGGACCTTCATGAGACGAGCGACCTTGTTGCATTCTGGATCAATTCTACCTGTTCATTCTTCTATCTGCATTGGCCGCCTGGCTATAGCTAGTCTGACGGACACACTGAAAGAGAGAAAAGCGTACTCACGGGCGACTGGGACTCAGATGAGGACTCATCAGATACCACTTGAAAATTACGATAGAAGAGCATCTCATTTCAATACACCGGGACCTACGAGTAGTAATATTGCTAGCATGAACACGGCGCCTGGCATATGGCTTTTCCGCCAACATATATGCGTTTAGTAATCGTCAAAGATATCGAAATCGAGGCCCCAGCCCTTGCTGGGGTTCACGACCCGAATTGGCTCGTGCGCCGCCGCCGCCTGCTCCAAGCGAACAAACAATCTGTTCGGGAGGGGTGTTACTGTCACAAGAACCACATTAGTTCGTGGCATCACCATAAAACTAAGAGAAGAGGTATACCTTTCAAGTTCTCCTCGATTCTCGACGGCGTGACACTCTTCGGGAGAACGACAACTCCGCGCTGGACCATCCACGAGATGATAACTTGCGCAGGGGTGATGCCGAGCTCTTTCGCGATGGCCTTGACCACGGGCTGGGCGAGCGTCTCGCCGACATAGTTATTGCTACCTAGGGGCGAGTACGCTTCCAGTTGGAGGTTGTGTTGCTTGGCCCACTAACACACGAAAAGAAAGTTAGCATGTAGGACGAAAGGAAAGGCCACGAACTTTGAGCAGCTCAGGCTGTGGATTCCAGAAGCTAAGCTCGACCTGGTTCACGGCTGGCTGGTACTTCAACGGGTTGGCGGTGAGGTTCTTGATCCGCGGGATGTTAAAGTTGCTGATACCGATGTTGCGAATCTTGCCCTTATCGATCAACTCCTCAAGCTTCTTCCAGGTCGGGTAAGGGTTTGCGGTGAGCGCTTCGTCGAGAACTTGATCACTACCCTTCTTGAATGCAATGGGCCTATATGCAGAGAAGTGGTGAGAAATGAAGCAGCTGAGTGTGAAGGGGAGTTGATGAGCACACCAGTGGATGAGATATAAATCGATGTAGTCGGTGCCAAGGTCCTTAAGCGTGCCATCGAGACTGGGTTCGATGTCTTCAGGAGCGTGGAAGGTGTTCCCAAGCTGTCAAAGTAGAATGTTCGAACTTCGAAGAGGTACGAGGCAGGTTCAAAATTACCTTGGATGTCAACCAGATATCCTTCCTCGGTACTGAGCTGGCCTTGATAGCTGCCCCCACCTCGGCTTCATTTTGGTATGACCATGCGCCATCGATGTGCCGGTATCCCGCTTTTAAGGCGGTCTGTGCCAGAAGTAGAATTGAGAACTGGAATGCGAATTTCGGTAACATTCAACACACTTGAACGGCAGTCCCGACCTCATCCTTGCCTGCCTTCCACACTCCAAGTGCAATAGAGGGGATTTTGTCGCCTGACGGCAGGGTGCAGTGGCTAGGC
This sequence comes from Athelia sp. TMB, assembly GCA_014898675.1. Taxonomy (NCBI): domain Eukaryota; kingdom Fungi; phylum Basidiomycota; class Agaricomycetes; order Atheliales; family Atheliaceae; genus Athelia; species Athelia sp. TMB. The sequence goes on from JACXVL010000199.1 coordinate 35,423, forward strand.
AGGCTGGAGATGTTGTGAGCTGCACCGTGGCACCCCCAGATCCAGTTCAGGTTCGACCAAGAGAGCTGCCTGAGACTGAAGAATGTGACAAACACGACGACAAAGGCGCCAAGGAGCCGAGCAAAGCGCTTGTTGATGCAGTTGCACCTCTTTGTACGAAGTTGATAGGCGTCGACGTCGACGGGGAGTATGCCGTCGTCTGTTGCAAGAGGTATATAAGCGGGTGGTTGGCTGTTCATCGTAACCGCTGGCTGAGGATATCAACGTCGGCGCCGATATTATATGAGTGTCTCATCACCGCATCATCATGTGCACTATGGTGTCAACTCTGACGCACGAATGTCCATAAAGTGCGTTGCCTACTCACAAGGTATTTATGTGACCCCCTTACTCTCGTGGATAGAGAACTAGAACTCCGAAGTGCCCACACCGTCCCTCAGGCACGTGGTGGCGTGGTTCCCGTCTGATACGCTATGAACTCCATACGCCGGAAACCGTATTGCGGGGAGCCACCGACGGGAACGAAGACAGAACTGTTGATTAGGATTCGTGTCAAGGACAGGCACTTCAACGATAAGATGAAAGAGCAATATTTCATTTCGGGAGCTAATACCAGGATTATTGCTAGCCCTATGTATGGATGTTCAATAATCGTCGAAGATGTCGAAATCAAGTCCCCAGTTCTTGCTGGGGTTCACGACCCGGATCGGCTTGTGCGCCGTCGCCGCCTGTTCCAGGCTATCAAATAATGCGTCCGGGAGAGGTGTTACTGCCACGAGAACCATATCAGTTCTTGGCATTATCATGGAGCTCACAAAAGAGGCACACACCTTTCAGGTTCTCCTCGATTCTCGATGGCGTGACGCTCTTCGGGAGAACGACGGCGCCGCGCTGGACCGTCCACGAGATGATCACCTGCGCGGGGGTGATACCGAGCTCTTTGGCGATGGCTTTGACTACGGGCTGGGCGAGCGTCTCGCCGACCTGGTTGTTGCTGCCCAGGGGCGAGTAAGCCTCAAGTTGGAGGTTATGCTCCTTGGACCACTAAATTACGAGAAGTAGGCATATATACCTATCTGGAGCGAGGAGAAGGGGAATATAACGGACCTTGAGCAGCTCGGGCTGCGGGTTCCAAAAGCTGAGCTCGACCTGGTTCACAGCAGGCTGGTACTTGAGCGGGTTGGCGGTGAGGTTCTTAATCCGCGGGATATTGAAGTTGCTGATACCGATGTTGCGAATCTTGCCCTTATCGACTAGTTCCTCAAGTTTCTTCCAGGTAGGATATGGGTTGGCAGTGAGCGCTTCATCGAGGACTTGGTCGCTATCTTTCTTGAATGCGACGGGCCTATATGCGGAAAGTGGTGAGAAATGAAGCTCTGAGCGCAAAACAGGCCAGAAGTTGGACGTACCAATGAATAAGATACAGATCAAGGTAGTCGGTGCCAAGTTCCTTGAGCGTGCCATCGAGACTAGGCTCGATATCTTCAGGAGCGTGAAAGTTGTTCCAAAGCTGCAAGGCAGAAGGTTCGTAGTTCGAAAAGGCGCAAGCGAGGCTTAGTGGCGACTGCTTACCTTGGAGGTCAACCAGATATCCTTCCTTGGGACCGAGCTGGCCTTGATAGCTGCGCCCACTTCGGCTTCATTCTTGTAAGCCCATGCGCCGTCGATGTGCCTGTATCCAGCTTTCAAGGCGGTCTGTACCAGAAATAAAGAGTCAAAAATAGGAATATTAATGTGAATTTCGGTATGATGACTAACGCACCTGAACGGCAGTCCCGACCTCGCCTTTCCCTGCCTTCCACACTCCAAGTGCAACAGAGGGGATTTTGTCACCAGAAGGCAAGGTGTAGTGACTAGGCAAGCTCGAAATGTTGCGAGCTGCGCCGTGACACCCCCAGATCCCATTCAGGTTCGACCGAGAGAGCTGCTTGAGCCCGGAGAGTGCGATAAGCATGATAGCAAAGGCGGCAAGGAGGCGAGCAAAGCGATTTTTGACACAGTTGCACCTCTTCTTACGAGGTGGGTAGGCGTCGTTGATGGGGAGTGTGCCGTCGTCTGTTGCGAGAGGTTTATAAGAGGGGGGTGGGTTGCTCATCGTCACTGCTGACTGAGGGATCGGGGTCGTCGGCGCTAATAATATTAATGTTTATGCGAGTGCCTCATTACGCGTACGGCTGGTGGCAACTCTGACGCGACATATGTCCAGTTCGCTACCTACTCACAAGGCCTTGATTTTACGCCCATTACCGACCAGAATTCCTCCAGTAGTTCTCTCAACAAAGACCCCAGAGTATATCAATCCTTCAGTTGTCCCTTCCTGAATGCCATAATGTACCACATCCCCTTGGTTTGCCGCCGAGTCCGCAGGATTTACCAATGGCAGCTACAACGTGTTTAGATCGTAGATTAGATAATATTCAGAGCTAGGCCGTACCTTCAATACTCCAAAATGGAAATCTCCTTGGCCAGCGGCACCCACTGGGGTGCTCAAGTTGGGCACCACTTTGGTCACAGCTTTCAGCTCTGCGCCGTCTTTGGAGTACAGCGCCGCAAGTGTGCGACTATTCCAGTCCACCTGGACCGCAAAGTTGTGCCAGGTAGAAGGAGTGAACGGTGCGCTGAATAGCACATTAAGCGCATGGTCCAAGACCTTCAACGAATGCGCATTCGCGTCTGGCAGCGGCCCCGTCGGATCCGTGAATGGCGAGCCTACCACACTGGTGAGCTCCTCTTCTTGATGAATTGGCTCGAGGGCTAAAATGGCACCCACCAAGCTGAATCCCAAACACATGTGACCCGTCAGACGGCTCGATCCACACAATCTGATACTCATGACTGTAGTTCAGCCTCCTGGCCTCATCCTCGCGGATGGAGAAATGGAACACCGAGGTGCCCACATCGTCTTCCAAATACGTAGCGGTGTGGTTCCCGTCTACCTGCGAGATGAGCTCCGTGCGCCGGAAGCCGTATTGTGGGGGGCCGCCGCCGGGGACGAAGACCGAGCTGTTGTCGATAGTGATGGCGATGCTCTGCTCAGGCGTGGTGAATTGAGTGAATGGGAAGGGCGACCAGAGCGGAGTTGGTGGCAGGGTGTGCCCCAGGAGAGTGGTGTACTGTGAGTGGAACGCGATTAGAGAGCAGCAGGAGTTGATTTGGGCGGCGACCTACGTGGGACGCGTTCGCGCTTCCTTTCACGCCTCTAAAAAGACCCATTATTCGTGTCATAACTTCCAAAAGTGTAATTCAAGAGCTCACGTCAAGTAAGGATCCGTAGACACGTCCAAATCCGCTTCTGTGTAATGCAACGGGGCGCGTCCATCGTAGATCACTGGTGTAGCTGCGACGAACGTCCAGGCCAGGGTCAGCAGCGACGCGCGAAGGGCTCTCATGGTGTCCAAGGGTGGGACTCGTCAACCTCATCCACGTCGGCATTTAAACAACAGTCAGGAGAAAGCTCGGGGGAGGGAAGGATCTCGGCGCTCCCGCCGTAAACCTGGCGGCGTCGGATATTCGCCCATCACATCCAGCCGCAACTGCGACAGAGAGACTCTGCAATGACGATATATTCTTTGGCAAATACGTCTCAGCACGTACGACGTTCGACGCTCGCCCTCGGTCCCTCGAGAGCGGTCGAGTGTATGTCTAATTATGACACGAAATTAGAGTTATTTCGGAGAATAACCATCTAGCACGTCACCTTCGACCTAAATTAGATGAGGGGGTCAAACAGAGTCTCTCATGAACATCATGCATGCGTGAGGCATAGTTCGATTGGTCCTATTCGATTAGGTTAGAAAAGTTCCGGAAATCCAAATAAAGTAGGATGGCCGATTATGCTTACCAACGCCCGGCCGCGCAAGGACTAACCCTAACCCTAACCGTCTCGCTAACGCTCGAGCAAGACACCCTGCGGGGCCCAGAAAAAACATCCCTCACCCTAACCATCTAACCTAACACTAACCACTAACCCAAACCACTAACCCTAACCCCTAACCCCTAACCCTAACCCCTAACCAAAACCTCTAACCACCTCGCTAACGCTCGGGGGGGGAGGAGGGACGGTCCCGCCATCAGCGCCGATATAATAACTATAAGCAGCAGGGCGGGCGGCCACCGGCATTCGGAACTTTTCAAACCTAATCGAATAGGACCAATCGAACGATCCCTCATGCATGCGTGACTCGTTCCTTGCGCGCACGGTTTCGGCGAGATACTCCGCCCGCTAGCGCTGGCACCAGCCCATTTTGAAAATTGGCGCTTGATGAGCAGAAGTTTACTTGCCAGTGGTGTTATCGGTAGACTCAGCGCAATTCAGATGCATCGTTTGGCGAGTAAGCCGCTCAATGAAGACAGCACATGTGGAACGAAGAATCTGAATCCCCGCCAAAACCTCATCGTCGTGGTTGTGGTCGGGTTGCGTGGCCAACTACATAAGCCATCGTCGGTGGTAGTTGTGCTGTCAGATCTATTGCACCGCAGGCATTACTGACCTGCGAAGTTGCCACTAGCTGAGATTCTTATTTCCTGTTATTAAATATCCTAAGCTCCAACGTCTAGTATATATTCGATTTACCCACCATTTTTTGAGTGTCGAAACACCTCTTCGGAGTTCTTGCAGCTTGCTAACCACCTGGCATTAGCCAGCCCCAAGCGAGCCCACCCCGAGTGGCCCATTTGACGTCCAGGATGTGCGTTCCTTTTACCACAGGAACGCCGCCACCGGAATAAAGGGCTATAGGGACGATTTTTAGCACTATGACCTGCCTGAGTAAGTGTTGCCCTTCATCCCGGACGCACCTCAAGTTGCTCACGCACATTCTTTTACAGTTTTCCTTCACTGCTTCAGCCACCCAAATCGGCCCCGAGCTACAAGCTATTCAGCAGGTGTGCAATCTCCTCTTGTGGATGAGGTCTCGGCTGACGGTGTATCCATAGTGCGTCGGACGAGCAATGCGTCTTGTTTGGCGAGGTCGGTATTGCACTCGAGGGGGCTACTCAGGAGGAGGTTGGTCTGATCAGCCAGCCGTGTTCGCCCCACAGAACTGAAGCGACACGTAGATCGCATCCTCATCAGGTCCTTCCGGCCACGACGCCCAAACGGGGTGTCTGACTGAGGAGACTTCCGTTTTCCAAACGAAAATCAGCTGAATCATCCAGGCTCGCCAGGGTCTCGGATTCTCCCTTCACTTCAGCAGCCAGGCCGCCATCGATTCATGCTGGGCTTCCATCATCGCCCGACAACACCGGCGGATCTTTGGCGGGAAAAAACAGCCTGTTCTTTCCCACTAACGATCCCGAGACGCTGCGATGGTCACAGCTTGCCCCCCAGGCAAAGACCGTTAGTGATTTTATCCTGACCATGGACGACGAGGGACGGCTCGAAGAAGGCTAGGAAGAGGCCTTTTTTGAAGATGAGCTTGATCATCTGATGATGCATGATGAGAGTCAGCGTTCTGGCATATCGTACCTGTGCAGATTCCCATTTTGTCCTCTTGTCCTTTGTAGCATCGATATTTATGAAGGTTTCTGGTGGGTATCTTGAAGAAAGCACCATCGATCTCAGACCTTCTAAGTTCTCAAACCAAGGAAAACTCGGATCGAGTATCGAACGAAAGGTAAAAGGCCCCGGCGGGCCCGAGCCGGGCCGAAATTTCAACCCCTACTTGACGGGGCTTGGAGTGGGTCGTCCACCATCAAGCCCGTCTAACGGACATCTGGTGGATCATCCGACTAGAGTTGGTAAGGAAGGAGCTCCTCCTGAGGATGCCGGGCATACGCGCAAGCTCCAATCCTACGGTCAAAATGCAACCCGCAATTTGCCGGAGATGGATTAACAGACTATAAATGCAGATAGAGACATCGCGACACTCCTCACCATTCCGTACACTATCTCGTTTGTAAGCCTTTCTTCTCGGTTCCTGCCCAACACATCACTCATTATATGATCCAGAAAATGAAGCAAACGATCCTCATTACCGGTACATCGTCTGGCATTGGAAAAGCCACTGCCCTTCTTTTTGCGAGAAATGGTTGGAACGTCGTTGCCACTATGCGCGATCCATCAAAGGATACTGAGCTCTCTCATCTCCCTGACGTTATGGTCACGCGCCTCGACGTCCAGGACTACAGCAGCATCGAGGACGCTATCAAGTCCGCCATTGCGCGCTTCGGGCGCATCGACGCGTTGTGCAACAACGCAGGGCTTGGGCTTTATGGACTCTTCGAAAGCGTGACCCGTGAAAAGATGCGTGAGCAGTTTGAGGTGAATGTCTTCGGCGTGATGGACGTCATCCGCGCCCTGCTTCCCCATTTCCGCGCCAACCAGCGCGGGACGATTGTCAACGTTGGGTCGGGAGCGGGCATCTTCGCGCTGCCGATGAGCACCCCATACTGCGCCAGCAAATTCGCGCTAGAGGGATTCACGGAGGCGCTCTCGTACGAGCTGGCGTCGCAGGGAGTCACTGTGAAGCTCGTCACTCCGTACAGTGGCGTCAATGACACAGCATTCGCCGCGCGGTCCATGCAGGAAATGGCCCGCGATACGTCTTTGAAGCAGTACGACACGTTCGTGGCAGAGACGAACAACTTCTTCGGTGGACTTGTTTCGTCCGAGTCCAAGCCGGTATCGAAGGAGATCGCGCAGACTATCTGGGGCGCGGTCACGGATGGGACGGAACGGCTTAGATATCTGTTGGGCGGAGATGACACGAGGCCATTCGTAGAGGCAAGACGCGCCATGGCGGATCAAGATTACATCGAATTTATGCGGGCGCAGATAGCGGTGAAGGGAAGTGTCAGAAGCGATGTCGATTTTATGAGAACAACTAGCGAGTAGGCCTTCGAGCTGGTGGCAAGCCCTTGAAAAGAGGAACATAATGCGATTTACATTTTCTCAGATGTGGAAGTTGAACAAATGGTCGGCTATCAGTGGCAAACACCATACCGCCACACGCGCTTGATCAGAGTAGCCTATATCAACACTAATCAGACCAGTCAGTACATTTAATACCTCAAACTCCTGCTTGACATACCGAGAGCAACAATCAATCTTCGATCAGTACGAGTGAATCCAGCACCGAGAACCCCGCCGCCACGCCGCCCTCATTGCTCTCCTTCCCTTTGGTTCGCACCAGCCACCCAACCTCCCGCTCCTCCACCTCTTTCTTCACCCCTCCCTTTTCGTCTGACCCTCCGAACAAGGCCCAACCAAATATGCCGAGCTCGCTCACGACCTCTGTCCTCACAGGCGCGCCTCCGTCTCCCCCCGAGCCGGCGCGTACGAGGTAGCCAGACGTGGCGGGCGGCTCGATGAGTTCCATCGCGATCCACGCCGCGCGCTCATCTGTGGGCAAAGCATCGAGGAAGGGCGGGATGTCCTCCTTGTAGACGTTGTTCCCCCCGCCTTCCCGCTGCGGCTTCAGCACGAGCTTCTCCGCCCTCCCTCGTGCGCGTGCCACTCCGTCTCCCGCACCACCGCCTTCTGCGGCGGGAGCGTCGAGTCCCCACATGCCCATGAAGCTCCCCCGCACCGCCGACCGCTCCTCCGCGCTGAAATCGTGCAAGAAGCCCTCGAGGGCCCCGGGGAGGGTGAGCGCCTCCTGCACCTTCTTGCCGCCCGCGAGCTGCAGCGCGATGCTCGGGCACTTGATGGCGCGCGTGCGTTCCAGTAGGAAGCGCGTGGCCCACTCAGCCCCGGAGGCAGAGGGGTAGTCGGTGGGCGTGTAGGCAGCGCGGTAGTAGACTACCGATATCTCGAGGGGCGCGTCTTCGGGGGAGGGAGTGGCGGGAGTGATTTTCAGGGTGGGTAATATGCGTGAAGAGGAACTCGAAGAGGGAATGCTGGACGCTGATGTGGCGAGCTCAGCGAACGTCTGCCGGACACTGCGGATGCCGTGCGTCTCGAGGAGGGCGTACTCAAGAAGACGCTGATCAAAGACGTTGCGCTCGTTGGGCTGGGCCACAAAGAGAATGTATGCGCTACAATTGGTCCAAGTGGTCAGCACATGAACGAAACTTGCTCACAAGTCGGGAGAGGGACAGGGAAGGCGTGATGGCTTACCTGGATGCTCCGTACGCCGTGTGCGCCGCGGCTAGGCCCTGTGCGAGCCCAGATATGGTGTCGTTCGCGGGGAAACCATCAGCTGCTAGGTGTTGCGAAGCACCAAAGTAGCCCGTCGCGCGGTGCAGGTATCTGCACCTGAATCAGACATGATATATGATCAGACTCAAACAACTCACCGGTGTAGATCTGCGACCCGTTCGGAAAGACAGCCAAACGACGACGAGATGGTGTTGAACTCGACCTGCTTCAGCGACGGCCCGTCTGCATGTAACAAGTAGTCCGATCGAAACAAGCCCAGCTGCATCGGCTCCTCCCAGCCCTCATCCCGGATCGCCTTCCACCCCCGCCAGGGTTTGCCAGTGAAATCATCCACGCGGCCAACGCCCTCCTCTGCGCCCATAACGCGATCGAGAAAGGCGTTGTCCATCGCGACGCGCGCATAGAGAGTGTTATATGCGCGCTGTAGTGTGCGCGCACGGTCGAAGAGACGCCGTGAGAGGGGATATGGCACAAGAGAGAGCGGTGCATGGATCGCAGATGTGGGAGCGGGGGGTTGAGATGCGCCTGGAGGGAGGTAGAGTAGGCTATGGGAAAGGGCGTAGGTCGTCGCGAGGAGGGTGAGCAACTCGAGCTGGGCCGGGGTGAAGGATGGGGGCCATGCTGAGTAGGAGAAGGGCTGGGACGCCATGGTTGGATGAAAAGGCTGAAATTATACCGGACAACCTTCCAGGCCACGAATGGCTGATAAATAGTATGAGGACGCGATTGCGCAAGCAAACAGGGGCTTTTGACACAAAGGTCATATCAGCAAGATCAGACAGCTCAAGAGCCGCCCATGTTGTTTCTTTCATAGCTACTTACCACCAACTCATTGCCAGCTCGGACTAACATTCACGAGGTTCAAATTTGAGGATAAAACAGGGCAGACTGGATGTCAGGTAGGCTTAAACTCCGTCCTGACGGTGTGGGAATGCCACTCACAGAAATAGCCATTTTCTCAGCCTTGAACTTACCGCTTCATACAGCCCTCAAGTCTAAAACATGAGCTCGTTAAGACTCCCCGTCGAACTCGTGAAGGATATTATAGAACGACTCCTAAAGGAAGAATTGATTCTTATGTGCATGGTGTCGCGCACTTTTCATAGCGAAGCGCGTCCTCTGCTGTTCAAACAAGTCGAGCTGCAAAACTGTGAAACAAGCCAGATCATATCCTGGTGCGAGCAGATCAACAATAATTCTCACCTTGCCCAAACCGTACGGTGCTTATCCCTCCCCTGCACTCTCCGTTCTACGGACATCATCTTGTATTTCTCTGCAGTTCCCGAACTCAGTAGCCTGCCAGTGCTGAGACCAGCCTTGCGTTCTCTCACCAACCTGAAAACGCTCGCGATTGTTGAACCGGATTCATCTTCCTCCGACAGATGGGATCCAAGATATACGAGCATCGATCCAACCCTCTTCATAGGCTGTACCTTCCGCTTGCGCGCTTTCAGATACGGAGGTTTCAAAGGATGGAGAGTGCCATCGTACTTGTATTGGGCTTCCGAATCTATGGCCGCCTTCCTGCGCGAGCAGGATCAGATTGAGGACTGGCACACCGGTTATGACATTTATATTGATGCGACAGAAGAAACGGGCCTGCTCCCCAATATTTCCATTGCGCGCATAACCTATCTGACTGGATGGTCATCCCGCACAAGCCATGTTCTGCGTGCTATTGCATCGCACAAAATTACCCGTCTAAGGCTGGACCTGGTGGAGATGTCCACCCATGGCGATCTCTTGTATGTTCTTGACCTCTTGGCACCTTGTGGAGACACCATCTCACACTTCGCTCTCCATTTCGAGGGCATGAGAAGCATAGCAGACTCGAAGGAGACCGTTGGCAATGCATTGGAAATTGTAGCTCGGACCTTTCCAAATATCACATACTTCGATTACTCGGGGTTGATTTCCCACAACGTGCGTTCTGCTATCGATATTATATCTGCTCATGCTCAAGGCGTACTATTCATTCAGGGAGGCGATCTCTGGAATAATAGCGCACAAGCTCTTCGGAAAGTATTGCCTCGATTGAAGCAGCTTGCGATGCTGCGTCTTCAAATAAATAACGCAAACTTGCTAGAATTGAAAGCCATGAACATGTGTAAAAGCTTTATGGATTCCTGCCCAAGCCTTTGTGAGGTCGCTGTTGGTGTGCTCGGCTCAGCGGCGTCGTGGGCAGGGTATAAGAGACATATGACCTTCTACAGAGTTTCCGGGTATCCCCATGCACGTAGGAAGGAGGGAAGCACGATGGATGATTCGGTTTGGAAGCGTCTCTGATCACGTGGAATGGTGAGCTGTCAAGAGTCGTCTCCTTATGTTTCTTTGACCACTGAGATGATAGACCCTTCCGCGAGAATATACAGGAATAATACCTTTCGATCGTTCGTCGTTAGACCTTGATTATTCCTATGCTACCCAGATTGCCCTATTACATCGTCCATCCAAATTTAGTTATCGCATTGCCGTTTGTGAGATTGCTGTGCTGTCAATCATACAGCCCCCTATACTTTCGATGAGCCTTTTAACATTGTCGTATCAACTGTATTGATTGCTGATCCGTATATCTATCGATGACCAGTGGAAGATACTCCTGTTACTAGTCACGTGTGGCATTGCGAGCGGAGGCAATCGTTTTGAATCACTCTTCTTCCTGACCGCGCAGAACTGGAAACACATATCTACGGTGACAGACATGTACGCCTCATGTATTGTCAGTCTTATTCGCGACACCGGCGTTGAGATTCCTGCTGCGCAGGTTCTTGGCAGGAATTGGCTTAGCGCTTGCGCGCTTGTCAGGCCAAAATCTCGCCCGCTGTCGTAGCACTGCAGCTGGGCCGGATCACTTTGACTTGAGCGACTTCAAAGGAGAACTTGTGTCATATTTCGAAGCGTCCTTTTACGTGGATGGCCTTGCCGAAAAATCCGCATGCCCTATGCTGAGATAGACTTCCTGTCATTCACAGCATCTATAGCGGTGTTCCTCAGCGGCCAACAACTGCGCAGTTAGAAAAAAACCAGCCGGCCGTGATTGCACGCTAAATGAATCACGGCCGCGCTGTCCCTCCGCATTCGGTCACTTATGTGAGGGACGTACTTAAGGAGAGGTCGTGGAGGGGCACAAGAAACATCAGACCACCTCACATCTCTCCGATGCCTCAAACTCTGACTATTGCCGTTTGCATCTGCGATGATCTCACTCTTAGCGACTTCATCCCTCCAATGGAGATCATTTCCAGTGCGCCATGCCGGTTTTTTCTATTATAGGGGGCCGTGCACTGATTCGGTCGTACTTCCCAGGCCTTAACACCACTGATCACGGTCTATTGGGCCCCGAGCCTGTTCCATATCGTGTTAAGATCGACTATCTAGCGCCCACTCTGGATCCTGTGAAGACTAGCAGCTTGGCAGACTTCGTTTTGCCTACCATCAACCCAACCAAGACGTACCATGCTGCCATTCATGAGGGAATCCAGTACGACATTCTGTGGATCCCTGCTGGTGATTATCCAGTTATCCTTTTCACCGTGTTTGTATTGATAAGCACATTGCAGGCCCTATTCCCGACGCGATAACGGGCGCAGATGGAACCCCGCCTTCCGAGTACGATTTCATCAAAGCGCAGGCTCCAGGCGCGAAGTACGTGTTGTCGGTATGCGGCGGCAGCTTCATCCTGGGTAATGCAGGTGTACTGAGCGGGAGGCGAGCTACCACGAATAAAGCGTTCTTCAGGTTGATAGAGGTGCGTCTATGCGTGCTGTACTGAATCATTTACTTAACAAGACTATAGAAACTGACTCCAAAGGATATAAAGTGGGTGGCTAAGGCCCGATGGGTCGTTGACGGGAATTTATGGACTAGCTCGGGAGTTAGTGCAGGTGACGATCATGTTGCTTCAGAGGGAATACTCTGACTAACGGGACTGCAGGCTCTGACATGGCACTAGCATTCGTGGATCACTTGGTCGGTCCCCAAATTGCTCGCTCGATTCGTGGTTTGCATGAAGTTTCCGAGCACACACAGGAAGAAGATCCATTCGCAGCCATACACGGCTTGGTTTGATGGTATCCCGTAATGAATATATACTAGGAAATTCAGGCATTTACAAGTAGATGTCCAAGAGGGAAGCTATCAGAGTGCCGTTCCTCAAGCATGTGCGCTCACGAGTCTGATCACTCTCGATTAACGTTACACCCCTTCTCCTAAAATCGGGATTTGTGATGAATAATTATTCTTGCCCTAGCAGCGAGCCGTCCAAGTCCGGGCCGCCCTCAACTTCTTCCAAAGGGCATGGGCTCCTCTACCCTTTTTGAGGGATAGATGTACGCGGCGCCGGCATTCGTCTCGGTGGTCACGGCAGTGGAGGCATATGGAAAAGCATTTCTGAGTCGATCAAAGTGCACCTCCAGGCTCCCAAAGTCGTACACTCCTTCTAAATATTTATTGAAGGCCTGACGCATACTGTCGGCCCAAAAGAGACCGGACCCATCGGGCTCAGAGTTGAACTCTTGAACGAGGTCGAAGATGTACAAGTGATAAAGAGTCGATAGGGGTGTTTGGATATTGCGTGACTGGCTCGCAAGTAGTTCGTAGAAAGCGGTCAAAAATCTTGCCCTTTGCGATGCATCCATGATAGATTCGGACCGAACCAGATTATAAGAGCTGAGCAATGCCCTGTTTTCCAGGTAATCGGATGAGGTCGTTGAGATCATATTCAGGTCAGAGTCAATGAACGCTTTACGCGTGAGAGATCTGATGGTATCTTGTACCGCTGTGCCCCCTTCTGTCGCTGGAAGCGTGATTGGATAATCGGCTTGTGTGATGAGTGTGAAAAGCTGCCCCATCAAAGCACTCCAGCTGGCGGCTCTTGAGCTGTTGTAAGGCGAACCCACCAGAAATCCGCACAATTTAGCATAGAGCGCCACGAGTGGTGGGTGAGTTTGATCAACAACAGCCTTTACTGCATAGAAAATCTTCAACTCCGGCGGCAGTTGATCTGGGTGCTGTATTTGGCCAAGCTCAATTTGATCCTCCACCCAGGCCATGCTCTTGACAAGATCAAACGCTACAACATTTTGATGTAGCATTGCAAATAGTGAGCGCAACCACACAAGGTTGACTTCTTCATCATCCCCAAAATCCGGCTGGGCGAAGGAGCACCACACATTGAACCATTCAGTTTGTGTGTAGGACATGGCCAATCGCGCATCCCGAGCCTTAAGGAATTGGGGAAGATTGTTAAAGAAGGACATGTATTCATCACGTCCGACGAGGCTTTCGCGGACAAAGACTAGAGCCCTAGATTGTGCCTCGGGATTTTTGAATTGCCTCAATGCCTCCCTTTCTCGATGACGAGACATCACAAATTTGGCTGGTTTGGAATTCCCGAATCGTGTGGAGGCTCTAATACGGGTGCCCAGTAAAAATTGAATAATCCTGGTATGTTTCGCACTCCAGGCGAGATGAGACAATGGTGTTCGATACGGGCAGTCTAGGGACAAGGCCGATATGATGGTGATGGTGAAATAGAGAATGGCTAAGAGTACGGTGGGAATCAAGACCGCACATGCTACGACCTTGTCGACTGTGTACAAGAATTGTACAAGTCCCGCAAAAAACAGGAAGAGCGAGACATGCAGCAGCGCAGGCATAGCTTCGACCACGCGCTTGGCGCGATATCTCTCATGACCTCGGGCCATGTATGCGCGGAGGGCTGATCGATCTCTGGTGCCTTTCAATTTTCCTACAACTTGGAGATACTGTCGCGCCCATTGTTGCACAAAGGTAGCCAGGAGGGCGCAGGCGAGGCTGAATAGTAGACTGAGGAACCAGAGTGCGTTGATGCTCTGCATTGAGCTGCTCGGTTGAAACGGGATGGCAGCCGGCGATAGTGCAGGGACAGGGAAACTGGTGTTTGCAGCGAGTTGCATGGATATCTGCGCCAGAAGCAAGACCGTGACGTTGGCAGGATCTTGTTGAAGGCCTTGGTAACTCTGGATGATGAATGATGTGATAACAGCAGAGAAAAGACCAGACTAAATTGTCGACCGGCTTGTGCGTAAGCAATTTTTTTTTTAAAAAAAAAGGCCGTTGATACCCACGAATATGAGGATAGCGTCCATATCTCCTTTCCAATTTTCCATGCGCACGTTATCATCCTTGTCTGCTTCTGCCAAATAAAGTGCCCACATGCGGTCTTCCGCCGCACTTGCTATATAGCGCATTGTCAATGTACATCACATCAAGGAGAAAGGAGTGTTATACAAACCATCAAGTCCAGGGCCCTTATTGGCTTTCAAGCCTTTGTCTCAGATACGTGATGCAAATCAAGACAAGCTAGTAGCGTACGTTCCGCATCCTTCTTACGACCTGCTTCGATATCGACTCCTGCCGTGGATGCCATAGACAGTTTCTTCGGGAAATAAAGTGCAAGATATGGCAGCGAGTGAGAGAGTTAGCTGGGGGGTGGGGGCGGGGAGATCTGTGGATTGACGAAGGCTGTTTTTATCCCAGGCTGAAAGACGGAGACAAGCAGATTCTATTCCAGTGGGTCCCTGCATCGCTGCTGCAACATGTTCACGTTTCTGCTCTGAATTTTAATCGATTCCGTCAGAATAGATCTAATGCCGAGCGTGGCGCCGCTTATAAGGGCTCAGTGTATTACCATCTTGCCCAAGTCTTTCCTTACTGAATCGATCTTTGAAGACTCTTCTTGTTTTGTCTAGTGCAAAGCAGAGCAGAGCAACAAGCAGCTTGAAGGACGAAGGAGCAATGGGAGGACGGTCGTGGTGGGCTGCGGGTGCGCTGCCATGTTCGTCACACGACACACAACCCCGCAGCCGAGAACAGCCGAGGCATCACGAATCCCTTGTTTACAGGGTGATGAGTTTCTGTAGATCTTTCGGCAGTCATTCTATAGGTGCACGGCATACGATCTATCTGAGTTTGAAAACTCTACAAGCAAATGTAACACGACCAAACAAATCGCCACTGCCACATGTACAGTGAAAGAGCGCAGATTACGTTGATACGGAGGCTCTCGGAGGTCACTATGCCAGACGGAAAGGGGCATCACTGGATTTGGGATATCAGCAAAGTCGCCCTTCTTTCTCTCTTCGATTGTGTTCAATCGTAATGTCACATCCGAACCCACAGTTAGTGGGCTCAGTTTTTGAGCGCATCCCATCTTCCAAAGGCACATCTCTGGACTCAAATTATGCAGGATCCAGCCGGACTACAGGGTTCCCCACAGCGCAACACAGATCTAAGAGCGCTTTCGCGCGTGGTCGGGAGGAGGTGAAGAAGCGAAATGAAGCGATAGTCAGCGGGAACACAGTGCCGACTGTGAAGTCTAGTCCCGCAAACTCGCTGATACCTGATACGGACACTGGGGCGATGTTGCGTCAGATTGACGTGGAGAATGCACGCGCTGTGCAAGCAATGTCTGATGAACAGAGGGAGCAGGAACGTGCAGATATCGTTGACCAGCTTGGCTCTGGTATTGGTGATCTGTTAAAAAAGGCCAGGGAGGCAAGGGCACGGCGTGAGCAGAAGCAAGGTATGGCATCTCTATTCTGTGTAGAATGTTGACCAATTCGCCGATACAGTACTTCCTCCCGTTCAGATTGCTGGTAAGATAATTGCTGGACTATTAGACTGACACAAATTGATAAAGAGCTCCAGCGCCTTCGCCTGTGCCTGGACACTCGGCTGCTCAAGGTACGCAGACCGTGCTTTCGCCGGTATGCGCATCTAACATCCAGTTCAGCACCTCAAAGTGCTCTGCAACGAGGCAGGTTTGAGCCATCTCCGCATTGAGCGTCTGATTCTAATACTATTTCTTCAGCCTCTTCGCCCCCGTCGGCTTTGTTGAGTCCAGGCACACGCCCTTCCAGCCGTGCGGATCGCCGGCTGCGTTTCGCAGATGTAACACCCAAAGACGTACATGTTTACGAATCTGCACCGTCCTCTCCAAAGCGCAAGGCCTTCGCGTTACCCCCGCCCCCAGATGCTCCTGATGCTTCCATCGCATCTCTGGGCACGTATGTCAGGCCTACGGTTACCCCATCTTCCACATTGTTTTCCTCAGAGCCTGAGAAAGATCCAGAGAAGGGCACACCAGAAGACATTCGCCGCCGGTTCTTCCCCAATGCACCAGCTTTCGACCCTAATCTCGCTTGGATGGACTCCACACCCTCTTCAGAACCGTCCGACGGCCCCGAATCTGCCGACTTGCGTTTCGACCTCACAGGAACACCCATTTCCCCAGAAAGAGCCGCTGAGTTGCCTACCCATCTTGGGCTTCACCATCACGCTGATCCAGCCTTGCGTGCTGGATATACTCTCGATGACCTGTTCCTTCTCTCGCGCTCGACTGTACCTGCGCAGCGCAGCGCGATGCTAGATGTTCTCGGGCGGATGATTCACAAGTTGGGAAAGGGATCTATAACGGAGTTGAAGGGAAGGGAGGAAGAGCTGAGGAAGAGGGTACTGGCGGCCGGGGTCGAGGCCATGGGTGAACGGGGCAGTGTTGGTGCACGAGGAGTCGAGATTATATGGGAATGTCTAGTGGAATGGGACAAGGAAGCAGGAGCAAACGCACCCGGTGTCGAGTTGGGATGGAGCGGAGACGGGCAGGTCATTTCTTCCTTGCCCCTCGAGTCTTTTCTGGATCAGATCGCCACGTCCCTCGCTCATGGGTCTTTACCACACCATTCCCTCACTCAGCTTCTCGCAATCCTGCAGCGTCTTGCAAATCACACAAACGCAATAGCGGATAGCATTACCAACACTCCTAACTTGATCTCCACTGTCTTGGGCACTTATGTCCTGACCCCCTACCCACCTAAGGAGGACCACGCCCTCCCTGAACCGGCAGCACTGCACTTACTCACCACACTTGTCACTGCCTCCCGTACGAACGCGTTAGCACTCACTGATCCCGCAGACGCGCTCCTCCGATTCCTGACTACGCTCCCAAATGCCTCGGCCTACCCCTCTGCGCTCGCCACTGCGCTTCTAGTTTCCACCCTCACCTTCTACGCGGCCCTCGCACGGTATGGACTGTATGCGCAGATCGCGACCACAGCATCTACGCACTTCGCGTCTCTCACATCGTATATTCTTTCCGAGGAATGCACTTCGCGGAGTCTAATATCCGCTTGGGTTGCATTGGTGGAGGCCTGGATCGTCTGCGCGACGGATCCCCATGCCACAACGCCGGAGCATGAGATTTTGTGGACTCAAGTGGTGGCATGGGACTGGGCCGGGGATCTCGGTGCGCTGAAAGGGAAGCTGGGATTGGCGGACGCCGACAAGGCCTTGTGGGCAGGTGTGTGGCGAGCACAAGCGGCGTGGCTCGAGGGCGCACGAGTCAATGGTGTGCGAGGTGGTGAGGAAGAGCGAGATGGGGCTGTCAAGGAGCTCAAAGGGCAGTTTGAGGAAGGGACCGAAAAGGCCGTTTTGATGCAGGCCTTAGATAGTATGGACACTGCCTTCAAGACCCCTGAATTTACCGGGTGGGGCGACATCCAGGATATCGCTGCATGCGCGGACGTTGCCTCCGCTGCGATTCGCCTCTGGCTAAGCACTCTTACATCTACAAACACCCCTCCGTCATCGCCGCCGTATGCCCTTCCTTTCCCTGTTCTCTCCCAACTCGCCGCGACACTGGTCACTCATCCTCTTTGGACCATTCCGTCCACTCCCGCAACGCAAGTCCATCTCCGCTCGTTGAGCGCTCTGCTCGCGACATATATCCGCCTTTCCCGTGTGCTACCAGGTGTCTCTCAAGATCTCTGGATGGCGCAGGGGCTATCGGTGCTTGGCAGACTTGTGCCCGGGGATGAAGAATACGGGACCCAGCTATTGGACGAGATTATCAATTTCATGACACGAGAGTTCATGGCTGAGCGCGGGTGGCCAGTCCCACCCATCATTTGGGAGAAGGGTGGGATGGAAATCATAAAGCCTTTCGTCATGCATGCTGTGCGCCCAGACTCGAGTGTCTACATTGGGCTACAAAACATGTCGCCAGGTTCCATCAAGTTGGCCACAACGCAGCGCGTGCCCCGCCAGCGAGAATCTGGCTCAGGTCATGGACTGCCTTTAACGAGTGATTGGGTGCTAACACCACTGGGCCATCTCCTTCGCTCTGCTACCTCGTCCGTGCTACAGGAACTTTCATCAACTTGGAGTGCCTCAGAGACAGAAGTGACACGCGCCAGCTTGCTCCTCGCGAAAGTTGTCAAGGAATTGTTGAGCCGCTTTGGGCTAGGGGGGTTAAGCATGGGCAGGGCAGAGACAACGTTTGGATGCATGAAAGTGTTCATGCTCGAACATGATCAGCCGCAAGGCGGTAATAGCGATACGGAAGTTTTCAGGGATGCGGTTGTCGAGAGGCTAATGGAGGACCTCTTGACACCCTTTGCTGCTGCGAATGCTACCTTGGATACTCCAGCGGAGTTTGACAAGGAGGATGACTTAGAGAAAGCGGCTGCACGCTTCCTGGGAGCATCTACGCCATTCTATCAGTATTACACCGATTTCGTCGCGCTTTACGATTCCGTGTCTTTTTCGCATCCCGTCTTCGCGCGACTCTTGCTTCCACCAATATCGATGCGCTATGCACCTGACTATCGCAAACATCTCTGGAGCGATTTTGCGCATGTCCTGCGTTCTGTCAAAACGCCCGTTGAGCAGGTGATCACGCGGGATGTCAGGGAATACTTTTGGCCTGTGGAGACCGACAACTTGATCCTAGCGTCCTACCTCCAGGGGCTGATCAAAGGTCAAGTAGATGGCCTTTTGAGACTTATCGCAATCCACCACATCGCACATAACATTTGGCCGGATCTCGGTGGTGGCGGAGATACGGAGCGCGTTAGGAAGCTTTTGAGGGCCGTGGTTGAACAGGGAAATGGCACGGCTGTCAGAGAACTACTCAAGTATCGTCAAGACGGACGGGAAGATCCAATGCTACTGCCGCCAGTTTGTTTTTCACAAGATGGGGACTGGAAGGTGGATAGGAAAGAGTTGATAGGCCAGTCTTTGGGTGAGGAGATGCGGAGCAGGCTGGCTGGTGTATTTGACGACTCAGCATAAAAGCTCACTTGGAACACTACAGTTTTTAACTTATTTTTCTCAGTAGCAGTGCCTTCCTCGAGCCCATGTTGTACCACCCGTTCAACTTGTTTACTTACCTGACAATAGTAGTGTTTATCTGTCCGCCGGCCCGGTGATGCCATAAAACGGAGCTAATAGGCTGAGATAGCGTCTGTTTGATCGTTGAAGTTGCTCCGACGTGCGCACTGCGCAGCGCACAGTATCTTCAATTTCCAAGTCATCACTCGGCGCTCCGCATGCTGCGCTGCAGAACTATCTGCCCTCTACTTGAAACAATCGCTTTTGATTTGTCCTTCTAACAACCTAAGAAGTCGCAGTCTCTAGGCAGCACAGGTGCACGCATCGGAGCCTCACGACAACATAGGACAACATGGCCAAACTGCACAAGACCGAAGATCACTCTTCTATTACGCATATCGGAAAGAGCGGAGGAGCTTATTATCTGGCCAAAGGGCAAGGCTCGAGATCAAGTAGTCCGAACTTGAGAAGAATACTGGCGCTGGCAGTGGTCGCATTTATTGTGCTGCATTCATTATGGTCATATTTGCAGATGGGGAAACCAAGATTGGCTCGAGGTTTGTTGAACAATGGTGATGTTCAGGTCCGTCATGCTCAAATTGTATTTGGTTTCAATATTCCTCACGCTTTAAGCACTTGGCCAGGTTCTTCCAAGTCACTATGACCTCTTTATTCAGACAAATCTGACTGAGCGCACCTTCAACGGCTACGCGTCCATAGAGATGAACGTAGTCTCATCAAATGCGCAGCATGTAATGCTTCATGCTCACCCCGACCTCGCGTTGCATTCACTTAGCATCTCGAACGGTGTCGAGAGTCATACAATACCATCGTCCTCTATCTCCAGGGATGAAGTCCGAGAAAGATTTAGTTTTCCGATACCGAATGTACTCGAATCTAGGGAAGGCGATAAACTCACGCTCCAAATCGCTTGGAAGGCAAATCTAAGTAGCTTGGCCACGGTCAGTCCCATTCCGAGCCTCAAATCGAACCGCGATTCATAAAAAACTGGCGCCAAAGGGTTATTATTTCGATACTTACATCGATAAACATACCGGAAAAGAAGACATATACTCTGTTACTCAATTTGAGCCTACGTCAGCTCGCGCAGCTTTCCCATGCTGGGATGAAGTCTCGCCGAAGGTGACTCCCATGCTCTTTTGACTTTTTTTTGTACCGATGAACTTTCATTCAGGCTACGTTCAAAGTTTCTATGCTCTCCGATCCCGACACCATCAATCTTTCTAACATGGATGTGCTTGATGAATGTACTCTTGGTGATTGCCCCTTGGACGAGTTTGACTGGGATGCCACTCAGGCTATTGGAGTACGCTCTTCGATCCAAAGGCTTACTCACTTTCGGAAAACACCTCTGGTAAGCACTAAATCTTACTGTGCTCACAATTGGTATCAACAATTCCCATGGCAGATGTCGGTCTATATTGTTGCTTTCGCAAATGGACGCTTCCGATACAAAGAGGGTAGCTACAACAGTCCTTTGACTGAAAAGACTATACCCCTGCGCGTTTACGGTTCGTTCTGGCCATCGA
Source organism: Athelia sp. TMB (assembly GCA_014898675.1). Lineage (NCBI taxonomy): Eukaryota > Fungi > Basidiomycota > Agaricomycetes > Atheliales > Atheliaceae > Athelia > Athelia sp. TMB. The sequence continues at coordinate 56,222 of JACXVL010000199.1, forward strand.
TTTCATTTGTTGGCATCATAATGATATCGATGTTGCAGGGACATCCGACGTGGCCGAAGACGTAGATTGCTCTCTGCAAGTCACGAAAGAGAGTATGTCCTCTTTAGAGACGCTCTTTGACATTGCGTACCCATTGCCAAAGATGGATTCTCTCATTGTATGCTCCCTGGTCTGATCACCTACCACCTTATTCACAACCCTTTTCCAGAGCGCGAAAGCTCCAGGTGCAATGGAAAATTGGGTGTGTTTTCTTTACCAGTATATCTTTCCTCTCCGAACGTGGTCCTGATCAGAATGGGTAGGGCTTAATCGTGGGTGGTCCACAGTCACTTGCGTGCCCATCAAATTCGGGCCTTGCTGCCTACCAAGCCATGTTCTTGATGCAAAGTAAGCTATTGAAATATTGCTACCTTGTAACACTGTCAACTGACCGTTTCGTTCTTCGTAGCTCAGTAAAGCTGCCCTTCACTTATGGATGACGGATGTTCACTGATCATATTTGTCATAGTGAGCTCGCACATCAATGGTTTGGAAATATTGTTGTAAGCCCTCCAAGACGCGATGCTTCTCTCGATCTGTGATAACCAGCACCTAAATATCATAGACAATGGAATCATGGGGTCAACTCTGGCTAAATGAAGGTGGGGCGGTTTACTGTTTAGCGTCATACCTCGCTCAACAACATGTGCAGCGTTTGCGACGCTCACTGGGGAGTTCATTGTCCCGGGCATGTGCGCACATAGTCTCATCGTCTTATACGATATACTTACTATCTCCCTGGCAGACTTCATCCCGATTGGAAAACCGACGATTCCTTCCTCACATCGCACGTTTTCGTCGCTCTCGATCTGGATGGTCAGAGGTATTCTCATCCCATCGAGATTGAAATATCTGATGGCGATGATATTGGAAAGTTAGTAAACTGCCATTGCTTTGTGGATTGATCATAACGGTGTAGTATTAGCTTCGACGCCATATCATACAGCAAGGGCGCTTCCGTTCTACGCATGCTCAGTATGCTTGTAAGTTATTATGCCATTGATTGATGCTTCTGGTACGGTCAATATTCACTCATTTGCGTTTAGATTGGGCGGGACACCTTCTTGCAGGGTGTCAGTCGGTACCTCAAACGGCATTCCTACGACAACGCCAACACGGAAGACCTCTGGGCGTCTATTACGGAGACCTCTGGAATAGATGTGGCCGCAATTGCAGAGTCTTGGACTCAAAAAGTGCGTTTCCTGTAATCCAGACCAAATGAGAGCATACTCAGTTCGAGATCCATTAGATTGGCTTTCCCATTCTGACAACGCAACGTTCTGGAGACTCACTAATTATTCGCCAAGATCGTTTCCTTTCCACCGGGGATATCTCAGATGAAGAGAACGAAACCATTTGGTGCGTAACATATGGTTCGGATGATCGTCCAGCTAACGTGCACCTTGCAGGTCCATTCCTCTTGGTTTAATTACCATACAAGCCAATGGCACCACCCGAGTCCATCCCCAGACTATGATGAAGAGCAGGGAAATTGTCATCGCCTTAGATAGCTCTGCAATCTACCATCTAAACTCTGGTAAGTTTTACGTTTACGTTAGCCAAAGGCAGTCAATTTAATGATACTTTCACAGGATTCGCTGGTTTCTTCAGGTGATGTCCATCCAACGCGTTGGAACACACGGGTCTCACATACTTTTAAGGGTTGCATACTCGCCCAAGGACCTTGGGGAACTCAGCGTTGAGGCTTGCAAGCAGGACAGTGTGTTACTCCCAGCTGACAGGGCAGGTCTGATTTCCGATGCTCATGCATTATCTGCACCCGGATATATATCGACTCAAGACCTATTGAGTCTCATTCAAACTCTGTCAGTTTGTGAGACCTCCTTTGTCGGTTGGACTGCTGTCGTTCAGGTGTGATAATTTCACCACCATGCTTCCAAGATCGCAAATCTGACAGAATCTTAGGCTCTTGGAAGTGTGCGCTCTGTGTGGTGGGAGAAGCCCGATCGTGTTCAGAAAGCCTTAGATGGCATGATCAAAAATGCTTTTGGGGTCGTTATTGAGCGACTTGGGTTTACATTCTCGGATGCTGAGTCTTTGGATATATCGAAGCTTCGTACACTGGCATATGCTACAGCTGGAAGAGCAGGCTATCTTCCCGTGGTGCGACATGCAAAGCAGGCTTTCACTCAATACTTTGACGGTAATCATAGCTCTATTCATCCAGATCTACGCAAAGCCGCATTTGGCATCGTAAGTCTTCAACCTTCACCTTGAATTTCCTTAGTTGACACTCCCACCTATTCAGACCATGTACCATGGGGGCAAAGAGGAGTTTTCTGCCCTAGCGGCGCTTTATCACAAGCTGGCCCCATCCGCGTAAGCATTTTTGAAATTTTATGAATCGCTTACAGAAACTTCTGCAGGCTAAAAGACGATGTGATATTTGCGCTGACTCAAACAAAGCAGCCCGATCTGATTCAATCGACTTTCAAAATGATCTCAGAAGCAGACGCCCGAGACGTCCTCAATTTTTTCCACGACCTGCCAGAGAATATACATGCCCGACGCCCTCTATTAGATTGGATGTTGGACAACATTGACCTGGTGAGCTATCATTTCATGCTTGTTATGCCTTACTTCATCCAATCTCATTCTGGAATGAAATCAGCTCCTCGCAAAATTCAAGAAATCTTTGGTGGGAGATTCGCATACTGTAATACATTTCTCGCTAACAGAGGCGATAGATTATCTCTGTAATGATCAAGCTCCCGCTTCGTTCATTCAGCTCCGAACAAGATCTTCAGAGAATCGAGGCTTTCTTCTCAGAGAGAGACCAGTCGGGATACGAGCAATATTTGCAACAAGCTCTTGAGAGCATCCAGTCAAGAGCAAATTGGGTGGATAGGGACGGGGATGTGGTCGAAGAATGGTTGAGAGAGAACGGCTACCTCAATTATCAATAATTATTAGGACAAGCGTTGTCGACCATCACTTATTATTCAGTGACTCTTGGTGTCACCCGGGGCATTCTCTGATGAATTCAGCACGTCGCATGAATTTGCCCGCGCTATCCGCAGAGTTTTGACCTGGTTTTGACATGGTTTCTTAGGCTGGCTATGAAGTCGGGGGACGAGTGCACTCGGCTTCCGACCATGGTCTTTCCCCTTGCTCCAGCTTGTACCTCATTTATTATGTCAAAGCCAGTGATGAACGAGCTTCCACACCATCAATCAGGAAATCTAGGGTTTTGGTAACGAGTCACGGTACAGTATAGAAATGGGATGCTAAACGCCTTTTACTGCCTTGAGCTTCTCAATGAACAATTCAGTCAGAGCCCACGAATCGCCCGGCCATCGAGCTGAGACATAGTTGTTGTCTCCGTCTTTCACGGTGAACGGCTTGTCGATTTTGCCGGAGATGCGCTCCAAAAGACCCTCCGGACCCGTCGTGACAGCACTGGCCCCGCTGGCTTCTACTTCGTGTTGCACATAGGCAGGGTATGTTCCTACAAGCATTTATTAGATGATATTACTATCGAGATTATGTGGGGATTACGGTAGTAGTCGCCTAAGTGGAGACGGGTAAGCTGTTGGTTAAATTAGCTGCGAACCGGCGGCTTCAGACTGGGAAAAGCTCACATTATACGCATCTCGTTCCATGTGATATGGCAGGCAGCTAGTTTCGCGCCCAGCGAGCACGCTTTTTCCGTTCTCATCAACTGTCCGCGAGAGGAGGACTGGTCCGTGGCAAACAGCTGCTAGAACCTTCGGATCCGCTGATCCAGCTTTGGTCTTCGGCATGTAAGCTGCGAGTTTGCTCTGCAACACCTTTGAGTCCAGGTACTCTTTGACACCTTTGGCGTGACCTCCTCCCAGCCAAACACCGTCATAGGCATCCAAGTCCGTTTCCTCCCACTTCAAAGGGTGTAAGAACTCCTTGCTAGTTATCATGGCGGCGTGCGCCTCCTTGGCCTCCTTGGATGCGCCTAGGAATCCGAAGAGAGGACCCTTGAGAACGAGAGGGTCGCACTCGGCAGGTTGGCCGTCTATAGTTGTGAATGTCACTTTGACATTCGTTGGTCCCCAGTTGGACAGGAGTTTCCAAGGTACTGACAGCTCAGTTGGGTCGAAATCGCGATATGCGAGAATAAGTACGGTTATGGGAGTCATTTGGTTTGAGGTTTATGCTGGTTAGAGTGCAAGGGCATAAGGGTGAAGTGCATGATTTTAAGGCTGGAGTTCACGATCATGATGGGAAGAACGGTCGGTTATCAAAGGCTATGAACACCCGACCGGTCCAAGCGCAAGTGCGGCAAGTACTGATTCAGATGCATTATGATCGAGAGCAAGCGCCATAGGTGCCGAGCAGCGTTAACGGCTGTGACTTGAACTTTACTTGAACTGAAACTCGCGCGATGCACATTACAACACGTACTTAGTAGCCCTACTCAATTGCGTTTTTGAGAGACCTGTTTTTCGGCCGCCAAATTGGGATAAGATGTGTCTAGCTTTGATGCGCAACGAACAGTAATTGAGCGTGCTGTTTTTTGCGTCGTTTTTCGGCGGCACTCGCTGTCAGTAACATGGCAGTATTCATGCTCCGCTGGTGAAAAACGCGGAAAACGACGCTGAGCGTCGTTTCTTGTTTTTCGTTGCGTTGCTCAGACGCGTCGCTCGATTTGGCACTTGATCTTGATCTACCGTCGCACTGGTTCCTCAGTACCGTTCCCTCGGCTCAAAAAACAAGTCAACAAACGCAATTGAGTGGGGCTACTGGTTTCCTCTGGGTTCACGTTGCTAGACATGCTCTATGATGCTATGCAAAGAGTTCTCTTTATGTCACTTGCACAACTCTGCGCAGCTTACTCACGCCGTTCAGCGATCTCAGGGAAATGCATAGCGGCGAGAATCGAGTAATGCCGCGAAGGTACGCGACATAACGCCCCAGTCCCGATATCTATGATACTGATACGAGCTATGGGAAAGACTGACAGTTTCGACGTTCTGCACCACGCAGTCCGTGCGCAGATCCTGCGCGCTTATACGGAAGAAGGACCGTTATCAGCCATCCATCTCTTCACACACCCATTGGGCCCATCCATTTCATAGCGCACCATGGAGAATCAGAGAGCGACCAAGCTGAACCGGCTTTTCGAAAATGTCATCTACGGGCGACAATCGATTTCGAGGCAAAATGGTGGCCTGTTTCTTGAGGCTGTATCAGCCCAAACGGACGCAGCTACATGTCTGGGCAAGTTGATGTCAAGCAACGCAGGATTTTCGTCTTTACAAGCTGCCGTACGAGTCGACACAACACCGGTCTTTCTCAATGGGACCGCCACATTGCTGCTAATGTATCTACAAGCACCAGAGCTACTCGCTATCAGCGGCGGCGACCCACTCAACCAGTTGTTATTGCAAATGGTCAACCCCCCGTTCTTCTGGAAGGCATTCATCCAAGCATTTCTCGACAAACTCCTCGAGGACGACGCGCAGCTCTCCTTCGCATGGCTGCTTCTGCGGCTGGTCTCCCTCCCAGGCGAAGCAGCTGGCCCTTACAGAGATGTAGCCAACACAGATGGCATACTCACCCAGATTCTCACCTCGCCCAAATCAGAGACACGGGTTATAGGCAGTGCGATCAAGCACATGCTTGACATGCATGGAACCGGTCTCGCAGTCGACCCTGATTTTGGGCCTGGGGGGCGTCACGATAACGATGCGATTGACTTTCGTGAAATAGCGATCCTCCCCACCGCAGACGAGATCGTCTCGCAACAAGCCCCATTCTTACGTCCAAGCTCGATGCTCGAGGACCCCAATACCGAGGACACTCGTCTCGCAAGTTACTTCGACAATCATTTTCGCCTTTTGCGGGAGGACATGCTGTATGAGATGCGAGAGGAGCTGCAGATTGCGCAGGGGAAGAAAAAAGGCCATCATCGAGGACTGGTCATCGAGGGCTTCCACTTGCTCGGTCTGCACTGTGGCCCAGATGACAGGAGGACCAAATGGGGCCTTACGATTCAATGCCACAATGACCTCTGGGTGTTCAAAAATGTCAAACCCAAAGATCGCAAGGCATATCTGATGGACAACAAGAAAATCCTGAAGCACCAATCGCTTGCATGCCTCGTTGTAGATGGAGAGGTGACCGCGTTCGCCACTATCCATCGCGATGAGGATCTATTAGCTACTCATCCGCAACCCATTATTCTTCTTCAATTCGAGGGTGAGGCGAGCACAATCAAAGCTTTGATCGCTTTCAAGGCGGGAAAACACTTCAAGCTTGTCCAGATTGATACAGCCGTGTTTTCCTTTGAGCCCGTCCTTCAGCGGCTCCAGGAAGCCAAAACAGTGCCTCTTTCACCAGAACTCGTGTTTTGGAAAGCGAACAGCACCCTCGGACGTCCATCTTTCTGTCCCACTCGGGTCGTAGAAGGGATACGGGCAGATCCCCAGCAGGATCTGCAAGACTTACTTGACACTGCAAAGTCAATCAAACTTGATACCTCACAGGCCGCTTCTCTAATCGCAGGATTAAGTCAAAATGTGGCTCTGATACAAGGACCACCGGGTGAGTGCATGTGCCTTAGTACGAGGCTTCTGAATTCGGAGGCTAACGATTTGCGATCAGGGACTGGAAAGTCTTTCATCGGTGCCTTGCTTGCGAAGACGATCCACGACTTCACTAAACAATCGATTCTCGTGGTGTGCTACACCAACCACGGTGCGTAAGCTGGATAATACTCCAGCCAACCAGATATTAATGGGGCTACAGCTCTTGACCAGTTCCTTGAGGATCTTCTCGACATCGGCATACCTCAAGCTCACATGGTTCGACTGGGTGGCAAATCTACTCCACGCACTACGCCGCTGACTTTGCGAGACCAAACTGCTGTCGGCTTTCGGATGGGCAAAACTGACTGGAGTGTTATCAACGAACTCAAATCTGAATCCACCACTCTGTTCAACCGACTTTCTACATCCTTCAACGCCTACCACGGAGCGAAAATCCATGATGGGGTTCTCATGGATCATCTCGAGTTCGAAGACCCGGACTACTTCGCTGCGTTTACCCTCCCACAAGCGTCCAATGGCATGGCCATGGTAGGCAAAAAGGGCCGTAAGCTGGGTCCCACGTATTTAATCAACCAGTGGATAAACGGTTGGGACGCTGGTGCCTTGAAGAACCACCCGCAAGTCAAGGCGGCTCCCGTTGTTTGGGAGATGTCCACCCAGCTTCGGCGGCAACGTATTGCACAGTGGAAGGGACAGATCTTGAAAGAGCAGGCCGAAACTATCCAGGTCGTCGCTAAGCTGTTCAACGAATGCCAGGCCAAGCTCGATCGCAAGTTCAACGAGAAAGTTGGCGCAATTCTCAAGAGCAAGCGAATTATCGGGTGCACAACTACGGCTGCAGCAAAGTATAGCGTCGATATCCAAGCTGCGTCTCCCGGCGTCCTACTTGTCGAAGAAGCTGGCGAAATCCTTGAAAGCCATGTGCTCACTGCCATGTGCGAGAATACTTCACAGCTCATATTGATTGGGGATCACAAGTATGTGGTGTAGTGATCTGTCGAACTTCGTGCCTTACTCTTCTTTCCATTTGCCAGGCAACTCCGTCCCAAAGTTAACAACTACCAACTGACTGTAGAGAAAGGAGAAGGATATGACCTGAATAGGTCGCTTTTCGAACGGCTTGTCTTGAAAGGATACCCTCACGAGACTCTGAATCAACAGCATCGCATGCGCCCCGAAATTTCACAACTGATCCGTCATCTCACTTATCCTGATCTTGTGGATGCTCCGAGCACAAAATCCCGTGGTGTAATCCGTGGCGTGCAAGATGTCATCGTCTTCATTGACCACCCGCATCCCGAAGATGAGGCACCACAACTTTCCGACAAGAGAGACATGAACTCTGGTTCTTCAAAGCAGAATACTCACGAAGTGGAGATGGTGCTGAAGATTGTGCGGTATCTTGGGCAGCAGGGATATGGGACGGATAAGTTGGTTATCCTGACTCCTTATTTGGGTCAACTACAGAAGCTTCAAGAGGCTTTACGGCGGGACAACGACCCTGTTCTCAATGACTTGGATTCTTTCGATCTAGTGCGCGCTGGGCTGTTACCATCGGCTTCGGGACGAGTCAAGAAAAACCCAATTCGGCTAGCTACGATAGGTAAGTAAACATATTATCGGCATGGTCTGGATATATGTTAACGATACTTATAATGATTGTAGACAACTACCAGGGTGAGGAGAGTGACATTGTCATTGCAACTCTTACACGAAGTAATCCTGCTCACGACATCGGATTCATGTCTTCGCCTGAGCGTCTCAACGTCTTACTCTCTCGTGCCCGGGACGGCTTAATCATGATAGGCAACTCTGATACGTTCCTGGGAGCCCGTAAAGGCAAGGAGCTCTGGAATGACTTCTTCAATTTAATCAAGCGCGATGGCCACATCTACGATGGCTTTCCTGTTCGATGCCAACGGCATGCGGATCGCGCTGCCGTCCTAGGAAAACCGATAGATTTTGAAATGGAATGTCCAGATGGTGGCTGCAAGGAACCGTGGTAAGTGTCCCATAAGCTTCTCCAGGTAGCATAGTTCCCTGTGCTAATACCTAGATTCAGTGGTGTTATGCTGAACTGTGGAATCCACTTGTGCCCTTCGAAATGCCACCAACTCTACGATCATTCCAAGATGGCATGTGAACACATTATGCCGTCAAGATGCCCCAATGGCCATGATACGTCTTGGAAGTGCCACAAGCCTGGTCCGACAACCTGCGCTAAATGTGAAAAGAAAGCAAAAGATGATGCTGCAAAGCAGCAAAAGGCCTTCGAGCAACAACAGAAAAGGGACGCGGACCAAGCAGCACATGCGCGACGTATGGCGGACCTCGAGGAACAAGTCGCTGCAGAGAGGGCAAAATTACGTGATACTCAGTTAGCCCGAGAACGGGCTCGTGCAATCCAACAAAAAGAAAAGGAACTCCAACAATCCATTTCTCTTGTCACACGTGGCTCTCAATCAGTATTCACCTCCGGACTGCCCCCTGCTGCGCAGTCTTCGAACAGTACGACTACCAACGCCACGTCTTTGCAGGGATCACCCGCAACTTCGACGGATGGTGCAGTTCTAGCACAATCTGAAACTGAAGTCACAGAGCCGGACGACGAAACTCCCAGTGCGCCACTGCCTAAATCTTCAGCTCAAGTTGAATGGGAATACTTGAAGGGGGTGCAAGGTGCCAGCAACGATGCAATAGATGGCATTATGGAGATGATTGGACTGGAAGCCGTCAAGTCAAAGGTATTAGATATTAAAGCCAAGATTGACACGTCCAAGATGCAAAACACGTCAATGAAGGATGAGAGGGTTAATATCGCACTTTTAGGTAACCCCGGTACTGGTGAGCGCATCCATACTGTTTATTCACTGGACGTCAATTAACTATCATATCATTATAGGGAAGACCACAGTGGCAAGGCTATATGCGAGCTTTTTGACTTCTATTGAAGTACTCCCTGGGAACGCATTTGTAGAGACAACTGGGTCTCGCTTGGCCAATGATGGTGTTGCGGGGGTCAAGAAACTCATCGAGGAAGTCATCAACGCAGGGGGTGGCGCCATCTTCGTCGATGAAGCTTACCAGCTGACAAGCGAACACAACTATCAAGGACGTCAAGTTCTTGATTTCCTCCTCGCGGAGATGGAAAACCAAGTGGGTACTATCGCATTCATCCTCGCCGGATACAACAAGGAAATGGAGAAGTTCTTCGAACACAACCCTGGCCTGCCCAGTCGAGTTCCCCATCAGCTCCAATTCGAAGACTACACGGATAAGGAACTACTTTGCATGCTGCAGAAGAAAATTGAAAAGAAGTATACGGGCCGGATGAAAATAGAACGCGGGATACATGGCCTGTACGGGAAGATTGCAATCCAGAGGTTGGCTAAAGGTCGTGGGACACAAGGATTTGGCAACGCCCGAGCCCTCGAAATCCTGCTCGCCAGAATCACAGATCGACAAGCCGCTCGTCTTCGAAAAGAGATTCGTGCGGGCCGCAATCCAGATCCCATGCTTCTGCGCAAAGAAGACATTATTGGCCCAGATCCGTCAACAGCACTCTCACACAATGAAGCATGGGAAAAACTGCAGTCTCTCATCGGGTTGGAGGCTGTAAAGGAGTCCATTCGTACTCAACTTCGTCGCATTAGCACGAACTACCAACGCGAGTTGCAGGGCAAGAAACCGGTCGAAACTTCGCTCAATCGGGTCTTTTTTGGAGGACCGGGCACTGGGAAAACAAGCGTAGCTAAACTTTATGGGCGTATCTTAGCGGATTTGGGCCTTCTTAGCAATGGGGAAGGTGAGCTTCTGCGTGTTATAATTACTACCAAGCACATACTGATTAAACTGTCTAGTCGTTGTCAAAAATCCAGCAGACTTCATCGGCGCTGCGCTTGGGCAGTCAGAGGCAAACACCAAGGCGATCTTGGCGAATACCATTGGAAAGGTGCTTGTCATTGACGAGGTAATATCCCGCAGAAGTGTTATTTTGCTTGGAATTGACCTTTCCTGTGACAGGCCTACATGCTATATGGAGGATCCGGGAACACCGGCATCCAGGGCGATCCGTATAAAACATCGGTAATTGACACAATGGTGGCAGAGATCCAAAGTGTTCCAGGAGAAGATCGCTGCGTGCTCCTCTTGGGATACAAACCGCAAATGGAGGAAATGTTTCAAGTGGGTGGTTCAACCTAACTTTGCATAACACATAACAAGACCTGACACTACTGCGAAAAGAACGTCAACCCAGGACTATCCAGACGCTTTGCCATTGACGATGCTTTCCACTTTGCCGACTTTAGTGACGACGAATTGCTGGAGATCCTTGAGTTGAAAATGGCCTCTCAAGACCTTGCAGCAACGAGCGCGGCTAAAGCGGTCGCGATCGAAGTGCTCAGCCGCTCTCGCAATCGCCCCAATTTCGGCAACGGTGGTGAAGTGGAAAATCTTCTCGGGCGGGCCAAAACTCTTCATGAAGCACGCCAAGCTTCCTTGCCTCAGAGTGAGAAATCACTGGACATTATCTTCGAGCCACAAGACTTTGATATCGACTACGAACGGCACGAACATGCCTCAGGCAATCTGCAGAAGCTCTTCGAAGACGTCGTTGGCTGCGAGGAGATTGTGGCCAAGCTAGAACGCTATCAAAAGATCGCGCGTACGATGAAAGCACGTAATATGGATATGCGCAAAACTATACCCACGAATTTCATCTTCAAGGGCCCACCTGGTATGTCTCAATGCCACCGAGGGTGATGCGTTATGGCTCATTGTTTCTGGTCGCATGTAGGAACAGGCAAGACCACAACTGCGCGGAAGATGGGACAAGTCTATTTTGATATGGGCTTTCTGTCCTCTACCGAGGTAGTTGAATGCTCGGCGTCAGATCTCGTTGGTCAATATGTCGGCCAAACAGGGCCCAAGACCAAGAAGCTCTTCGAAAAGGCACTCGGGCGGGTACTATTCGTTGATGAGGCGTACAGACTGGGCGAGGGACCCTTCGCTCAGGAAGCTATCGATGAATTAGTCGGCATTCTGACTCAAGAGGCATTCTTTGCAAAAATTGTCGTCATTCTCGCTGGATACGATCAGGATATGAACCGGCTTATGGCCGTGAACTCAGGACTATCAAGCCGATTTCCAGATGTGGTCGTATTCCCAAATATGTCCCCTGGAAGTTGTTTGGAGCTACTCGCCAACGTCCTGAAGAAGAACCACGTGTCTTTCCCAGAGCTGACGCAGAGGTCTTCTGATGTCTATGCAGAGTTGAAAGACCTCGTGGAGGAACTGTCTCGCCTGCCATCTTGGGGGAACGCCCGAGACATGATAACCATCTCTAAGGCCATGGTGAACCTCGTGCTACAGGCTGCCGCAGATCATTCGGCGAGTGATGC
>JACXVL010000199.1:73940-112028 GCA_014898675.1 Athelia sp. TMB
CCCACTAAGGAAGCCTCTAAGAGTGACTTGGCTCAATACTGCGAAGAACTGAAAGGGAGACTTTGAGCAAGCGCATGTTTAAGGGATATAGCCTTTGAGCGAGCTGTGTTCATGGAAATCTTGAATCACAATTGGCACCTTCAGTGATTTGAGTCGCAAACGCAAAGCTAGGCTCCAGCATCAGGCTCGAATACATTGGCGAATGTCACAAGCACTAAGAAGGATAAAGTGACCAAAAGATCCTCAAATTCAACTGTCTCTAGGAGCTATTGTGTCATTCGTTTTCGCAATGCAATCAGGCGCGCGAACATGGGCCTTGATGCCGACGCTGGTTGTACGGACCAACCTAAGTCGGATGAAAGTCAAATCAAAACCAGTTTGATTTCACAGTCAACGATGCTAATATACATCTAATTAGAAATGTATATTATAAGTAAAAGACAAGGATATCAAGTATGATGATCACACTCTGCAGCACGCGTCTTTATAGACGCCATTCGACGACTCGGAGTCGAGCACTTATTCTACGACGTGTACATCGGAGGAGGCTCCTCGGCTTCGATTCCGACCGGGGCTCGTTTTATCGCTGTGTACGGATTCGAAGAAGCCGCCGAGTTCGACGACGCAGAGGTCGGATTCAGCGGCGCGGAGGCCGACGATGTCAAGCATGAACTGATGATGACTTGTCAATATTCTAGGTGCAATGTATGCGATGGATATGCAGACCTTGAAGCAGATGTGCTGCTTACGAGCCGAGTATGAGAGGAAACCTGGGAGATGGTATGTGTGTCAAAAGCGTCTACCATGTAAGGCCTCACTGCTGTTGTTTCAGGGTCAACATCCTCATGCCGCGATGATGATCCATGTCGACGGTGTCGGAGACAGAATGCTGCCAAGATAGACATGATTACAACGATAACACCTGCTACTATGCCACCAGCTAACGCGCCCACGCTAATTTCGAAAAGGCGTCAGCGACTTTTAGGAGATATTGACCTTGATGTGGTACATACTTTGAGTGATGGCTTGCAGACTTGGATACCAGCGTGACGACGGCTTTTTCGACCAGAAAAGAGCTCGCGATAGCGCCCTCATTGCTTGGATTGTTTATAAATGTGACCTGATGCGTCCCAGGCCCCAGGTTATCGGCATAGAAGACGACAACCTCCGAGTTGACATCGTCATGTCGTGCGTTGTAATTGGAGATGCTGCCTGAGTCGAGGGAGACACTGTAATTGCCCATAGTTTGATTGGTGCATCCATATACTGTGATGGCATCGCCCTGTTATTTGTCAGTTGTAACGCCCAGCATAAAAGCATAGACCCACACACCACAAATGTAAGTGTTGCACTGGCGTCGGCACTGGATGTGTAGCTATGAGGTTGTCTTCAATACTAGCTTTCCAGCAGCAATGCAACGCGAGACTAACCGGGAGCCCGATGGAAAGACGGCATTATTGCCTTCCGTGATCCATACCCCGCTATATTGCCAAGCAGAGTCGTTTCCCCAACCTATTGTTTGCTCAATCATTTCTGCATTTTCATCGCCCATTTCGGAGGTCCAAACGAACTAAGCACATATCGTATCAGTGAGGAATTCGGTGATTTGCGATCGAGTGATTACATAGTCGATGTCAGTGATGCTGCGGTTGGCATTACTGTGCGTGTTCGTGAGTGTTACGGTATGGGTGCCCATGGAGAGTGTCGTGTTTGAGTACAAGAGCTGTTTTGCCACTGGATCGCTCTTGCCCGAATAGCCGTTGTATACTTGTGCACCATCGATGTTGACGATGTACTCTCCATAGAGGGGACCCTGCGATCCGAAGAGGTATATTGCTGTTCCATTAAAGCGTATGTATGCCTGGCCACCATAGACATTGGTTAGCGATATAGTCTCATCGTAGTACCTGTCATAGGCGGGGACTAGATCAGCACAAAGCTAAAGCGTGAGGGGGGGAGGACTGACTCGGACAAGCCTGGTACCTCGCCAGCGATGAGAAGACCTGAGCGAGCGCCTTGCCATAGACCAAAATCTTCTGTGATGAGAGGTCCTGTGCTGTCGAGAGTGAAGTTGTACTTTGTCATCGTCCACAAAGTAGGAAGAGGAGATGGTAAGAAGGCGCGGACAGCTCTATAATTGCCCCCAAATCGCTATCAGGCCGTTGAGTTCGCTGAACCCGTTCCGAAATCGAAGCCATGGGAACAAAATCATGATGGGAAGGCTCTGATACAGTGATACATAGCTTCGCCTCTCGGTTCCTAGCAAACGGTAGTATAGGGCAACCGCTGGCAGGCGTGGATATGCACATTTACCATAATTGTGCAAAAACATTTTAGGAGGCCATCCCATTTGCTGAGTGCTCTGCCGCTCGTTCCATAAGCGACCACCAGAGAGAAAGTGTGACTCATTGATATATGTTTTGCGTTCGGCATGCATTCGGCGATTCCACAGGTATCAGCCTTTCGAAATGGCTAAGCAACGCGAAAATATCAGATGACAGCCGATGTTTCAAATCACTTTGGGTGGACACCGCTGACACAGAAGAGGAGAGAAGAGGGAGGTTCAGGAAGGCAACATTGAAATGTAGCGCCAGCATGAAGGGCGCCCCTAGGGCAAGCACCAAGACAAATTCGCTGTGGATATGTGCACAGCTCAGATGATCACCAGTGCGTATACTAGTAGCTCCTGAAAAGCTGTTGATAAATTGAAGCTATTGAAAATTCGGCTCGGAGGTGGTGGTCAAGTAAGGAGTTGATCGGCGGGCGCTTATAGGCGCTTATAGTATTGGTCGTATGCTGACAAACTTGAACCTGGTGGCAATGCATGCCAACCGAACATATCATTTCTAGGCGCAGATCGCTACGACCATTCTACCCTTAAGCTTGCTCGGGCTCAGGTGCTACAATTTAAAACCGCACAGTAATAGAAAATTCTTATTTAGAGCCTTTCAGTATCAGTTGAATTTGAGATAAGTATCTTCGTAGTTTGCGGGAAAATTCTACTCAAGTGCAAGGACCAATAGTGATCGCCGAAGCCCCGAGTACCACCAAGAACTTCAAAGTAATCAGATGTGGTTGCAACGTTTTGGGATCGTGTCGCTGGGCGGTGCGATGCCACCGCGACCGAAATATGACAATTTTCTACCCTCGCTTAGTGCTACGCCACTATCATTTTCTTCGACATATCTTACGGTTCAAAATCTATTTTGATGTCTTTCAAATGATTCTGTAATATGAATCAATTTTGGCATGTTACTGGGCTGTATACATACTAAGCTGTATATTTCTACAAACACACCTAGAAAATGACAGATATCTAAATTGATCGTCGCTGTGGTAAGAATGACCCAATATCAGCAAAAATGTCTCAGGGCAAATTTTTGCCAAAAACAGGACTAATGATTCCTCATTAAGACTCGTAACAAGTTGATCGCACGATGAGGAGTTCAGAGTATCGATGCGCTAGCGAAGTAGACGCGAAGTGATCATAAGCACAGTAGAGTAGTGCTGTGAGTCAATATAAGAATATGCAGTCCCGCTCCTCCGTCGCAGTTCCCATCTCCCTCCCTCCCGCCCGCCCTAGCGATCAGCGCACCACGGTGATGTGGATCCAGGTAAAGGGAATCCAGCGTGTGACGAGGCAAGCGGCAGATACGCCAACGCGACCACTGGTGAAGCACCTCGCATGGTGTGCATGCCGAATCGCTTGCGCGACTCGAGGCAGGCGCTCGACACGCGAGACGAGGAGTGCGTCTGAGGCGAGCCTCAAAACGCTTTCAATCCCCGCCTCGTCCGAGGTACCAGCGAAGCACGGGCACAGCATCCCGCCGAATCGCTTGCGCGACTCGAGGCAGGTACTCGACACGCGAAGCAGGGAGCATAAACGAGCCATGGCTCGAGCATTTTAATCCCTGCCTCGTCCGAGCGTGCTGGCGAGGGGAGCAGCCGGTGGCTGGCGAGGTGCTGATCTGCGACGAATGCGACTGAGCATCGAAGGGTAACGGGGAAAATGAGGAAACGCACCTCATCGCTGTGAGCGCACCGCCGGGCTGAATCGTCGGCGAGGTCCCACGAAAGATGGCGCGATCCTGCGTACCGAGAAGGGGCCGGTGGCAGCGTCGGTGGCAAATTAGGAGGGCGGGCTAGGAACACACTGTGGATGGATCAGTATCAAATCTTAAGCACAAGTATAAAGGAAGATCGAAGAAATACCTGGTAGCACAAGTGCGGCTGACTGGGGAAACGAATGGTCCGAAGTCGGCGGGCCGACGAGTGGAGGCAACTCCACGGCGGCGTGGCGAAGAACGACCGGTGGCAGGATGGGGACTGGCGGGCTGGTTAGCGCAACGCCTCGGTGTGCTGCAGGTCAATATGAGTGAGTAAACGCTGGCGTGATAAGATGAAGTGAACGACATACCGTCAACCTATCAGGCTCTAGGGTTAAGCCCATCTAGAGTGATAGGAGAACGCCATAAGGTGAAAGACGATTGCGAACATAAGCGATATTGATGGGTGGTGAGTGGATGTGCGGAGGGAAGAATGAAAGAACTGAACGGCGCGATGTTGGCTGACTTTATAGGCCGGACCTCTGTGGCTGTGTGAATTCTTTGTTGATCATGCGCGCTTCAAGACGACGCACGAACAACGTCATCACTGCAATCCAGTCGATTCTTGGCAAGCTGTGACATAGAGATAGACTCAGACATAGGGGGATCAAGAAAACATACCACCAGAGACTTGATGTGTGGTCTTAGATCGGGGCAGACTGAGACTAGGCCATCCGCATCAACAACTAACTAGAGCACGATCAAGCAATTGCAAAGGTGGTGGCAAACATCGATCGCGATAGAGAACTTGCAGAGAATTAGCCACGTCTTGAATTCCAAGACCAGGAGTAGATTCGAGGAGCATTTGATATCTGAGACCTAAGAAATAGACAAGCATTTTGCCAGAGTATCAACCAATCACAACTCGAAGTACCAAAGCTGCAGTCATAAAAGAGCAAAAGGCGCTGTCAGTTCGCCCAGTGATCGAAGTGGGACTTCTGAGGATTAACCACGAGTGTACAAGTAGTCTATGAGTGTCCTGAGAATGTGCAGGACTTCAAAGGTCGATGCCGTGGACGTGGTTTTGGGAACGACGCGTGTGATACTATTTTGACTTGGCTCGACGATCATTGTCATGTTGAATCGTACCGACAAGGAAGAAGCTGCGCAAGCTTCCAGATAGATCTATGTCGAGTAACTTGGAGGAGGTTCCTCGACTTCGACTTCGATTAGGGTTGGTATCGTTGTGGTGCTCATATCTGGGGCCGCTGCTGAGTTGGGTGATGCAAAGGTTGATGGCCTCAACAGTGTGGAAGTCGATGGCGTGGAGGTTGACGATGTAGAGTTTGGGCCTCCGGGTGATAGAATCGACTGTCCTTGCAAGCTGGTGATGGTTTATCAATAGGAAAATCAACGCGGCAACCAAGAGGTGACATACCTTGAGGCTGACGCGTATTTTTCGAGCCGAGGATGAGAAAGCGCTTGGGAGACGGTATTTGGATCGAAAGCTTCCACGATGTAAGGCAGCACTTCCGTTGTTTCTGGATCGATATCCAAGTGCTGCGAGGATGAATCATGTTTACGACGTCGGAGACAGAAGAACGCTACCAAAATAGCGACGATTACAGCAACGACACCCCCAGCTGTGCCGCCAGCTATCGCACCCACGCTAATGTCGACAAGGTTTCAACAGTCTGTTTAGAGAGATCGTACTTGACGAGACACGCACTTTGAGTGATGATTTGAAGACTCGGATACCACTGTGACGACGGCCTTCTCGATGAGAAAAGAAGTTGCGATAGTGCCCTCATCAGAACTCGGATTGTTGATGAATTCGACGCGATGTGTTCCGGGCCCCAGGTTGTCGGCATAGAAGATGATAGCCTCCGAATTGACCTCGTCATGCCGTGCATTGTTATTTGAGATGCTGCCCGAGTCGAGGGATACACTGTAATTGCCCATGGTTTGATTGGTGCATCCATAAACTGTGACAGCATCTCCCTGTCGTGGGATCAATCGGGACACCCGATACATAAACGTAGATTCACGCACCACGAATGTAAGTGTCGCACTGCCATCGGCACTAGACGTGTAGCTGTGTGATACAAGTCAATATCATCTCAAGTAGCAACGTGAATCGAGACTGACCGAGACCCAGCTGGAAAGGCAGTATTATTGCTATCAGTGATCCATGTCCCACTATACTGCCACGCAGTGCTGTTGTCCCACCCTATGGTCTGCTCACTGATCTCTGCATCTTCCCCGCCTATTTCAGAAGTCCAAATGAACTGTATATAACAATGTTATCATGCAATGGAATCGACAATGGATGATCGATCGCTCACATAGTCGATATCAGTGATGCTACGGTTAGCATTACTATGCATGTTCGTGAGGGTAACGGTGTGAGTACCCATAGGGAGTGTTGCATTTGAATACAAGAGCTGCTGGGCCACTGGCGCACTCTTCCCCGAATAGCCATTGTAGACTTGAGCGCCATCGATGCTGACAGCGTACTCTCCGTACAGAGGACCTTGCGAGCCGTACAGGTATATTGCCGTTCCATTGAAGCGTATGGACGCGTGGCCACCATAGATATTGGTCAGCGAGATGGTTTCATCGAAATACCTGGCACGGGTACAGGTTAGATCAGCACAAAGTTGAAGAGTCAGTAGGAAAGTACTGACTCGGACAGCGGTGGTACCTCGCCAGCGATGAGGAGAGTTGAGGTATTGCCTTGCCATGAGCCAAAATCCTCGGTAATGAGAGGTCCAGTGCTGTCGAGAGTGAAGTTGTACTTCGTCATGGTTCACAAAGCACAGAACTGAGAAGAGGAAGGACTGGGTAGCAAAGAGCACAGTGCCACGCTAAATTGTAATACATACGCTGTTACAGCTCATTGAATCCGCTCTAAATTGAATCAAGGGAAGGTTCTGATTGTCCTGGGAGAGGGTGACGCGCTGACACGTCTCCTGGTGACTTTTGAGTGACTTCGACCCTCTTCGAGCTTGCCAAATCCACGGTTTTAGTTGTTTGAACACCGGACCTTGCGGCTTGCAGTGCCCATACGGATACTTTGCACCTCTTCGCTGCTTGTATACGGCGCGAAGCATGTAGTTTTCATCCATCCCAGAGAAGCAAAGTTGACGACGAAGAGAACTTTGTTTGAGATCTGTGAGAAACTCTGCCGATCATACAGTTCAAGCTTTGAGCAGCAGCCTGAGGGACAGCCATGGACGATTGGATTCATGAGAGGCATCGACTCGGAGGTCACACGTCAAGGTGTCAGTGCATCGAGCCCAGCAACCGGTAACGTCCGCTTGCTGACAAACGCTGTGGCGTATTTCGAGTTCAAGTTCTTCTCCTCGATGATACCTGTCGCAGGGTGTATTGGATGAACTCGACAGGCAGTTTTGACCGATTCAGGATATGCTATTGCCAGGTTAAGGTGTGTCTGGTCCTATGATGAATGCGTCGCGGCGTGATTTAAGTGTACCGAGAGATCGAGAAATAACGGCTATCTGTAGATGTTCTACGTCCTTATCGCCTTTCAGTTGGCAATGCAAAGTGTACCAAGCGTGTCGCCTCGAGGAGCAAATTGGTGGCAGAGCAAGTGACGCGCGTGATTTATATACTCTAGGTTGTCGAGGCAGGTCCCACGCCACTTAATTAACAACCGGATTGCTTTGGAAGGTTGAGAGAAGAATCAACACGCTCACCTTTGCACCTCTTGGTAAGTACCTGTCAGGTTTTTCCACATGTGCACACATTGCGCTTCAACGAGGGTCGCTGCGGGGGCATAATTAATGTTGTGATCTATAATTGTACATCACTGCGGAACCTGCGCTGCCACCAGCAACCTTCCGTGTTTGGCTCTCAGCTCATTCTTCCTGGATCCCTATCAAGCCTTAATTGTTCGTTATCTACTATAAGCTGCTCTGTTGCCATCAACTGCGGCACAAATGTCCAAAGTTCAACTTTTATTTTGGCTATACATAAACGTATTGGAGAACATCAACGTCAACCTTGACTAGCTTCTGCATGCCAATAACTGAGATGTAGGGCTGTATAAAAAGGCTCTGTGTCTCGAGATCAGATCAGATCACAGACGCAGTTCAAATGCCACAGAAGGATTAAATGACACGTTCTGTCGATTTGGCTGGTACCTTATCATTAGAAGCCAGTTGGGATCATAAATTCTAGGTCTTATATGATGCAAAGGTGATGGTGGACGAGGACCATAATCTCCATGATCTCCATTAGCGAAAAGGCTATGTTTGTGTTTGGTTTGAGTTCTCTTGCAGCCAGGATAGCCACCGCAGCATCCGTCCCATCCGGAGCGGAGCCTCGGTGCAATCTCTATCACATCCGCGAAGTTGCACCAGGTTGCACCAATTACACCAAGCAGGCTCCGCAGCCTAGCTTTGGCTATAAACCGTCGCCAATGTCTTTTAATAGCAAAACCTTCACCCCTGGGCGACAACCACTATGGCCTCCACCCCAACACAATCGTCTTCCTCTCAGCAACAGTGGTCTCAACACTCTGGCCCGCAGTCTCAGTCGACATACGACCATCGGCAACAGTCTCAGCAGCAGTGGCTACCACAGCCAAGCGTAGAAGATGCGCCTCTTCCGCCTCCTGGGCAAGGGCCGGGACAGTGGGTCTGGGCACCAGCTCAGACGACCTCTCCGCGATTCGAGCAACCTCTCCAGGCTGGCCCATCCCGCCAGCGATCGACGGCTCCGCTTCAAGACGAGAAACGCGAGACTAATCAGAGGTCTCTGCATCTCGAAAAACCCGTACCAGCACTTCCCCCTCGTCGCTCGTCTGAGTGGGGCTCTTCTACGTCTGCATCCCAGCCACCTGGTGCATACCCCGGGTCTCCGCAAGAAATGCAGTGGCAGGAGTCGTTCCCGCCTCAACAATTGATGACGCCTCCCGAGTCGCCAACACCTCCCCCCAGTTACCCCGACCAGGAGGCCTCTCCACTTTTCTCGCCACCGCGCCCAGTGCCAGCGCATGTGACACCGCTCTCGAGGCCGATGTGTCTTCCCCAGATAGCGAGCGGCTTCGATGCGCCGTTCGTGCGTGCTCATGGGCCTGATGCGGAGGCGGCAGGGGTCTCAGAAGAGGACTGGCTCGCGTTTATTGATGCTTTGAATATCGCTATGGTATGTGATTTTTTGATTGTCAAGTGAACTCTCCCTGATGGTATTCTAGACTGCCAGCCCGCCGTTGCGAATCGTTGATCTTGTTGGACATGTGATTGGCTTTGTGTAAGTTCCGTTCCATCCTCTTTGCGCCATCTAACCTATAATCGTGTAGCCCCAACCCATACACGTTTGTTGCGAGCATCTTCCTTCGTCAATCCTCCCAAGCGGGGATGCACAAGCTTCAAAAGGCCCTCACCGACGTCAGTCCCCTTCTGCCAGCTTGCTCATGCAATGTCCTAACCACATTCACAGCAACTTCTTGGGCATGCAAATGCTACCTTCTTCGAGCCGCGAGGTCTCAAAGTCCGCCTCATGAAGACCGCTGCCATGCGCAGCTTCATAGGCTTAGGTGACGGGGGTCGTGGTGGGCCGGGGGGGCTGGCAGCCACCATTCCAGACGCTATGCAGAATGTGTGTGCATTCCCTTCGCATCTTAAAACGATTTCTCATGTAGGCTCCTGCGTCGCAGATCCCGATATTCGGCAAGATCGCTGGGCAGTTTGCTGGCAGAATGGGAGACATGCTCAACCAACCGGTACGTAGAATCCCAAAGTGGACTGCATACAGTAACTGACTCTATTGTAATGCATCAGCAGCCACCAGCTATCATCCAGCGCGGGCCCCAGAATGGAAATGGGCTGGTCCGGGGGCAGACTATCATCCAAAAGACCCTCCGTAGCGGGATGGCCGATGGACCTCCGCCGCAAGCAGATACTGTCACCTGTCACCGTCTGAACGACCTCGCAGGATCCATCGCCCCGGTCTGCTTCGATGTGCCGCCCGCCCGCGCCCCCGAGAACTCCATCGACCGCCTGCTCGCGATGGCCGAGTCATCTGGACACCTGCCCGCCGTGAACCCGAACGCGGACAAGGGCGGGTTCAAGATGATCATGGGCCGCGCGGGCGACACGGCGAAGAACCGCACGAAGATGAAGGGCATGGGCATAAACATGAAGGATATAAAGAGTCTGAAGAAGATGCGCAAGCAGGCGGTGAAGGTGGGGAAGAACGCGAAGAAGGAAAGCGATGCTGCAAAGGGCCAGCAGAACGCGAAGAAGGGGCCTGTGAGGAGGAATGGGAAGAGCGATGCGCAGGAGATGCTCGCCACTGATGACTGTGAGCTGCTTCTCCGTTATTGTGGTGCACGGCTGAATTGACATATTTGCAGTGGTTTGGGTGGTTCTGTTCAACAAGGAACACGACAATGAGATTAGGAACACCCAACTTGCGGACAACATGCAAGACGAGATATACAGTGCGTTCTCTCTGTTGCACGTGTCCTTATCATGGTACCGGTAACTGACAGTATTTGTTTAGGCAACCAACAATGGCAGGAGGAGATAGCCCGCGAGACTCAGGGTCGTCCTGCCGGCCCACAATACAGACCTTATCAGCCTCCAGCTCGCACTTCTACTCGCCAGATCCTCATGCAGAAGTAATTAGGCGGAAGGGCCGCCGATGTATATGGCTCTGCCATTGGACACTTTGCTACACGCATAGATTGACGCTCAAAATTATGCTAACTTAAATCATATCCTATCTCGTATCTAAAACTATGCTTATATCAAGTACACGATAGATTCCTGTTTAGACTTCATAGGAGAGAATGCAAATATACAAACCACTGATCGCTATGAATATTTGGCCGAAGATACTGTGGGAAAATACGACGTTACCTCTTCGAATCATCGCATCCGACACACCCTGAATCCGATCTATCGATACCTTTCGGTCAGCTCTTCTAATATTAGCTAGCATCCTGCCGCTGGACGTGACTGACATTCAAAGCAGCTCTGATAGCATATATGAACTACTGGAGACCACCATTCGTCGATACTAATTCTTGAACCACCACTCAGGTAAATCATCCATTTCATCCACAAAGTCTCCTCGCGGACGTCTTGCTCCTACTATATGTCGCTGACTTCAGACTTCAACAGTCATGGCAGAAACAGGCACACCCACACCACCTGTACTATTGATCTCATCAATCAACAAGTTACCAAATGAGCTACTCGCCCATATATTCCTGACGGGTGCGGGTTCCGAGCACATTACAGTTCGCGACGAGCAGCAATCGTTTGCGGTTCTCGTGTCGAGCGTTTCGCGACGCTGGAGGGAGACCGCGATTGCATTACCATCACTTTGGAGCCGATGGACCTTTCACGAAACGTCCATGTCGAAAACCTTGCGCGAAAATGTCTTCTTACAGAGATCGCGGGCCCATCCACTGAATATCATCATTTACTCTTCCGGTAGAGCATTGGAGCAGGCACTAGCGCACATTTTGCCCCATTCACGGCACTGGCGCGAACTCAGTATAATGGTTTGGGAGGATTACGACTTTAACTATACTCTGGCGTCTCTTCGGGATTTATCGGTACCCATTTTGTGGCATTTTGAGCTCAAATTCGAGGGGTGGGGCAGCTCACATGAGCAGGGCACTCCACATCGGTCTATCTTCGTTCTAGGCGCCCCAGTTCTGACTTCGGTCAAAGTCCGCGGTTTATGTGCGGAATGTGGCCCCCCCTTGAACAACCTAACTGTCTTTCGATATGACGCGAAATACAGCGCGCTCTCACATCAACAGCTGCAAATCGTCGCCGCCGCTTCTCCAGCTCTACGCTCTCTGCAACTTCGACTGGACGAGTCATCCGGTAACGGCACTGTGGAGATACCTTCTTTGCGCGACCTCAGCTTGAACTCCCGAGGCTGCCGTACCAGCGCAAACCTCCTCTATCTATTTGCCAACATAGTCGCACCTGGATTGGAATGTCTAGAGCTCATCTCTTTGAAAACCCGGGAAATGCGTTTGCTCCGGAGCTTCTGCGAGGATTTTCCACAATATCCACGCCCTCGTACTTTAAAACTGTCCAACATTAGAGTATCCTGGAAGGATCCGTATGACACCATAATTCGCCTCTTTCCGACTGTCACATCCTTGTACCTACTTGGTACTTCCGAAAGACCCACATTGTCTTTACTCCCTGCTCTGAAATCCATTACCTACAACCACAATCCTTTCTCTGTAATCGTAGAATTGTCCAGCCACGATCACTGCGTTCGATGGATATCCGAGCACGTTAAAGAGTTTCATGGGACGCCACAGGCTATGGAATCTGTGCGCTTAGGCTACTCGGCGCGCAAAATCCGAGGAGAGACAGATTACCAATTGCTTCAAGATCTCACTGAGTTGGTCGAGCTGGATGATGAAGATGACATATTGCGCCATTCGTGGGATCCGGATGACGAGGAGGATGCTGAGAGTGAAGATGAGGATGAGGAGGAAGAGGAAGAGGACGAGGATTGGTCAGACCAATGGGACGATGAAGACGTGGATTATGACTCTGAGGATGAAGATGAATGGGAGTCGGAGTGATCCTATGAGGTAAACGTGCTGTGCGCTCCCTTGGAGTATTGATTGCTAAACTCCTTCACGTGTTAGATATATCGACTGTATCTGCCATCACAAGACTGGCTATCTGTATATCAAGTGGGGCTTTACGCACGCACACATGAAGCGCCTTGATTTCAAAGGTATATACAGCCAGCGCACATAGATCCTGTACAATCACAAGTGAGGCTTGCGTCTAACATATTAATGATAAGGAGAATAAGATTCCTGCCCATGTCCTCAATCTCGACCGGAGATCATTCTAGAATACTCAGCTGGTTCCAGCAGCCGGATTTAAGACTTGAATAGCGATTGGGAGATGTCGCAAGCGCGTGCACCAGGCTCGAACCAGCTAGCAATGGCGACCAATTTAATTTCCAGGTGACAGCAAGAAGGTAATCATAAATGAATCCACATCGGTAATCTACTTACTTGCCCGCTGCGCGATCGCGACTGGTTATCGATATAGGTCTGCAATGGGCACACACTTCTTCTCTCCTCCAGCGACATCGCACATAATCGTCAGATCTCTTAGCCTTCAAATATTCACGAGCCACAGCTAGCTTCGAGCATTCATTAGATGGGTCAGCTTGGCATAATTATTTACTGCGAGTCATACTGCTCACCAGCGACCATCACAGTTACAATCAGCATCGAGATGGGCGAATGCGACGATTTGAAGCCAGAGGCAGCGCCACCATACTCAGGCTCACCAGATCGGCAGCAGTAGTGACGTCCGCTATTATTAGGCGCGCAAGGGGAGGCAAGGGGGCGCATTTGAGGTTGCTGCCTAACTTGCTTCTCTACTTCACCAACGGCAACAAACCTACATGCTTGCCTGCCTCTATGACTGTTTTTTGGCCTTGTGCGGCAACTTATATGTGCGCGAAACTGCATTTTTTGCGCAAGGAATGAACTGATGTCGAGTTAAGTGCAAGTTCAGTGCCTAGATTGCATTATGCCTGTCATTATCGCTATAAATCGTAGACGTGACGATCCATATGCCATTAAACGTATTGCTGGTCATGCTAAAGAACTAGAGGTACCGTTCCAGCGGATTGCAGATCCTGACAGCGATTGAGCGGCTTCGCCAGCGCTTGTTACAGCTAGCCGTGGTCACCAAATTAGTTTCCGGGCGAGAGGACGAAGATGAACAAAACGACATACGTCGGCAACCTACTTACTTGCCTGCTATCCGATCGCGGCTCTCACATATAAATATTACAGACATCCGCAGTAGGTATACATTTCTTTCACTTCAACAACATCACGCACTGGACTCCAGAGTCTGCGTAAATTCTAGCCATCAAGTGTTCGCGACTCGCAGCCCATACCAATTATCCAAAGTTATAGATAGGTCAGCTTTACACAGTTATTTTGAGTCATATCTTTTACTAGCGATTATCACAGTCGTCAGATCGATTACAATCATGATAGGCGAATTCGATCGCTCGAAGCCAGATGCAGCAGCCGTCGCCGTTGCACGGATATCTCCCATTTATACGCTCCCAAATGAGCTTCTCGCCCATATATTCACTGTCGGCGCAGCCTGGTCGCACAAGGAGCCTATCCTGTCACAGAGTCATCTGGACTTCGCGCTCCTCGTGTGCACCGTCTCCCGGCTTTGGCGAGCCATCGCGTTTTCATCGCCGCCGCTCTGGTCCCGGCTGGTCTTCACTGGCAGCCAAAGAGCCCAGGAGTGTTGTACCAAAGTGCTACTTCCCAGATCGGGCAGCCATCCACTTGATATCGTCATCAACTGCAGCGCTCAAGAGGTTCAGCGAGTGCTTGATATCGCCTTACCCCATTCTCAGCGCTGGCGTGAGCTCAGCATAAGCGCTTGGGACGACGAGCAAGACTTCCAGCACGTCTTAAAACCCCTTCGGGATGTTTACGTGCCGCTCCTGCAGCATGTTGAGATCAAATGCGAAGAGGACGATGGCTTTCATGGATTCGGGGCTCCCCATCGTGCTTGCTTCGTTCTAGGCGCGCCGGCTCTAAACTCGGTCAGGCTGCGTGGCCTATGCATGGGATGTGGACCCTCCCTAACCAACTTGGATACCCTGCGACTGGACTCGAAGACCATCGCGCTTGAACAGGAACAACTGGAAACCGCCATCGCTGCCTCCCCGGCTCTGCGGTGTCTGCAACTTCGTCTGCAATCATTCACGCCGTCTCGGAGCAGCGCCATAAAGATCCCTTCTTTGCGCAACCTGAGCCTGAACCTTCGGGGTTGCCATCACTCGAAGCACCTCCTGTGGCTATTCGCCACCATATTCGCACCTGCGCTGGAATGTCTGGAGCTCGTCTCCCTGAACGCGCTGGACATAGAAGTCCTCCGAACATCTTGCCAAGAGTATCCACAGTACTCGCGCCCTCACACCTTGAAGTTGTCGAGCATCAGGGCGGAGCCGTCAGACTACGACACGCTGCTCAACCTCTTCCCGGCTATCAAATCCCTGTATTTGCTCGACAGCCCCGGAAAACCCACATTATCTCGGTTAACATCGCTGAAGTCTATCACGTATAGCCACGATGTCGAGAATATGTCTTCTGACCGAGCCAGGAACGAAGATCCCACCCAGTGGCTGTTGAAGCACGTCAAGGACTGCCATGGGACGCTGCAGGCTATGGACACCGTGCGCGTAGCCCGGTCTGTAATCGAGGAATTCCCGGATCTCGTGATAGCGTTCGGGGCCGTGCATCCTATGCTGATCAGGGCCCACGCAGAGCGCAAGCGTGTCCGAGAGGCGGATTGGCAGACCCTGCGCGATCTCGTTAATCTTGTCGAGGTAGCTGATGACGACGATTGTTTGCGTGATTCGTGGGAAATAGACCGTTGGACGGAGAGGGACGAAAGCGAGGGGCCACGGTATCATGTGGAGAGGAGATGGGGATATTAGCAGCGGTTGGGCTAAGTCACGAGTGGAGTTGAACGGCCAGACGCTTTGCGTCTATCATCCTGGTCGTTGATTCTGCTGTAAATGGTCAGATGTCAGAGCTCGGGTTAACACAAGAACGGCCATTGGACGATATCGCAGGCGCCTATATGCCATGGATGGTAGCTACTGAAAGACGTCTGACGTCGATGGCGGGCTGAGATGTTAATTTTGATTCCGAGGTCACGAACGTGGTTGGAAACTGGAGCTCCACACACCTTCCGACCTTGTCCGTTATCTTTGGTAGATGCTGATCTCCATATGTGCGTGCTGGGAGCATCCCTCGGTGATTGCGCGGGATTGGCATCTGTCGAGGCCCGTCTTGGACCCGTCTGTGAATGTAACAGAAAGATAGTTCCATCTGGATCACACCTTGGGAATGTCGGTCTAGATGGCCTAGGTGGACGAGCTCAAGCAATGTTCAAGATGCGACGGCAGCGCTGCGGCTATGCACACTGTTCTTGTTCGTCGGGCCAGGGGATTCGAGATAGCCGGAGCGACGGGGATCCGTGCTGGGTCCGTGTAGTCTTTGGGGTCCGAATTTCCCCCGTCAGATAAGCACAAGAGAAGAAGTTCAAGCATGGATGTGATTGCAAGAAGAGAGATAGCCACGCACCACACATCGTCCACACTGGTCCAGGTCAGAGTATTAATCGATATTAAGCTCCAGACTGGCCGACGCGCGTCGCGCAACCCTGGCGTCGATCTTGCGACCCTGCAGCAAATATCAGTCGGACGACCCCGGACGGCTCTTATAATAGGTTAAGCCCGGGGAAGAATGTATCGTTTACGGCAAGTACTGCTCTCCAATGAATGGAAGGCCTTCGCGGGGTGAGAGAGAGCCTCGTGGTCGAGCAAAGACGGGGGCTTCTGATCCTCGGCGCTAACCTTGGCGACCGTGGCGCCGAGCGTCTCTTTGAAGGCGCGGTTCAAACGCTGAACAAAAAGCATAACAAAGAATGGGCACCTGCTCATGATCACATTGGTGTGTTTTGAAACTGACCTACCACGTTCCAGCTGCGGGGCATTGAGTTATGGATTGGATGACTGAGGACGTGGCGATGGCTGTGACAGCAGCAGAGTGATAGGGGTTAAATGATCCGGAACAGTGTTCCGCGCTTACCGCTTCCGCAGGAAGGAAGGGACTGACTCCAAGTGCTTATACTCCTTGCTCTCATCCACCACAACCACCTCATATTCCATACACACACACCCTTCACGGTCCTTTAAAAATATCCCCCAGTAAATGCACGCAGAGTCCACAAAAATCGGCCGCCGTGCTTTTCTCCTACCTCTCGACAGTTTTCACGACGCAGAAGGGCTTCCTATTCCCAGTCCTTTCGACAGCCATCCGGAGCAGCCGAAAATTGTCACCAGTCACGGGGAACAAGATGAACTGCACTCGAATGCTTTTCCGTCTCCGGACCTTGACCAGAAGATCTCACAGCATCTACTAGCGGTCGAAGAAGAGGAGCACCACCATCACTTGATCGCTCAAGACTATGACTTCTACCCCTCTTCGCCCGCCGCTTTTGACGACGATGATGTAGGAATGTCTCCTGCAGCGATGTTCTTGTCCTCATTCAGTCCCATGGCTGCTGCTCCTATGCGCTTGCCCGACGACGAAGGCGAGACTGTTGCAGGCTACACTCTGGGGCCGATAATCGGGCACGGGGCATCATCCATCATCCGACGTGCTAGCTCCACCTCAGGCGGCACCGTAGCTATCAAAATTGTGCGTCGTTCTGATCTGGCCAAGCAGTCGCAGCCTGCTCTTGCCCGGAAGCGTCTTGACCGTGAAGTCTCGATCTGGTCATCACTCAGCCACGAGCACATACTTCCTCTCTTCACGACGGTACGCACACCCCATGCAGACTTTTTCGTGACCCTCTACTGCCCGGCAGGGACGCTTTTCGACATTCTGAAGCGAGACGGCCGCCCTGCGCTGCCGCAAGATGATGCAGGAATGATGTTCCGGCAGGTGGTGCGTGGGCTGCGGTACTTGCATGAAGTGGCGAGATTGGTGCATAGGGACATCAAGTTAGAGAATGTGCTGGTGGACGAGATGGGTGTATGCAGAATTGGCGATTTTGGAATGTCTAGGAATATAGGAGATTTAGATGCCGATGATGAGGACCAACCTCACCTCCAGCAGGAGTCCGATCGTGCGCAAGGTCTCGAACGACGTGCAACATTTGTGCAGCACAAGAAGCCCATGCTCCCCCATCATGGCCCACTCTCCCGCCACCTTAGCACCAACTTGCCCCGCCACCGCAACTCGACCACCTCTGCCAGCCCTGGCCCTCCCTCGCACGTCTTCCAGCCCGGCTCGCTTCCCTATGCCGCGCCCGAAATCTTAACGCCGAATCCCGTGCCCTGTGACCCCTCACAAGACATCTGGGCACTGGGCGTCATGCTGTATGCGATGCTCGCTGGGCGCTTGCCCTTCACGGACTCGTTTGAACCCCGCCTGCAAATGAAAATCCTCCATGGTAACGCTATTTCCCCACACTAAACAGCCCGATCGCAGCTAACGTACCTCTCAGGCGTCTATGACATGCCCGCTGGCATTGGCCGCAGCGCCGAGCTCGTGCTGAAGGGCTGCATCGACCGTTCGCTCGTGACCCGGTGGAACATCGCCATGGTCGACGACCTCGCGTGGGGCGTCGGGTGGGGCGACGCGGAGGAAAGCGGCACGCCCTCCCACGAGGAAGAGGTCGAGATTCTCACGCGCGCCCACAGATCGGCGTCGCAGTCGCGCACGCGCTCGCGGTCCCGCGCGTCCCGGCTCGAGTGCTCGAAGCACACCACCCCCATCACCGTCCCCGCGCCCGCGCCGTACTCCCTCGACGCCCCCCGGCGGCGCTCCGCCTCGCGCCGCTCGCAGTCGCGCACCTCGACGTCCAGCCGCAGCGCGTCGCGCCACTCCCCGCAGTACGCCGCGCTGGCGGAGTCGTGCATCAGCACGGACTCCGCGTCGTCCGTGCCGTTCGACCGGCACTACGAGTCCGCGCTGCTCACGTCGCCCGCGCCCGTGCGCGGGCGCCTCCCGAAGAAGGCCGCGTCGCGCTCGCCGAGCCCGAGCGCCGCGCCCGCGACGCCGTCGGACTTCATGCGCGGGCACCCGCTGCCGCCGCTCGAGGACGTCGTCGAGGGCGAGCCGGCGCGCGGGCGCAGGGCCTTCGCGCGCGCGCCCTCCCCCACGCGGCCGCGCGCCGACTCGGACGCGTGGAGTGCGGGCTCGCTCTCGGTCGAGGCGCCGCACCGGCGCAGCCTGCTCTCGGGGCAGCCGCGGCGCGCGCACCCGGCGCCGCCGTACGTGCACTTCGACGTGAGCCGCAGCGCGCCGGGTGCGGCGCGCGCGGAGAGCACGCCGCCCGTGAAGGAGGACGGGAGCGCGCTCCGCCAGGGGCGCGGGTTCCTGTGCGACAGCACGCCGTCGCCGTCGCTCCTGACGCCGCTCTGCAATACGCCCCGCAGCCGGAGTGCCGGCGGCTAGGCGTTGTACTGTGTATCGCTTCATTTCCGTTTCTGTCTTGAAAATCACACGTTAGGTGGATTTGCATTCTGGTCATTCTGGTCACCTTGTATCGCTACTCGTGCCGCCTTTCCCCACTCATTTTTGTTTCCTTTACTCTACTTTTTGGGCTCGTTCAGTGCACATACCCTACATTACATCCACGTTCATTCCGTGTAGTTACCCCATACCGCATCATGCAGTCACCACATTCCATACATTTTTATACTCATGTATTTTCATTCGATTCCAATGCAATCAATCACATCATCTTGAAGCACAGTGTCCAGACTCACAGTTTGGCACTCGAAGATATTGTGAGACGAGTTCCTGATATTTGAATCAGAAAAGGCGCATTCATGAAAAGAAGTATCCTTGAGCAAGTTCTTGGAGGTGGTGGCGTCACATCAAAAAGGGAAACCGCGTTACCACTCAGGAGACTTGCATTCACTTTTGTAATTGTGACGGCCTCCTACCAACAGCCAGTCTTCGAATAAGTCGACTCTATCATCCACACTTGAAATGCTCTTGGAAACCATCTAATAACGTGCTATGCACAATCACTAAACCATGGAGTCTCCAGCACGACTCAGAGTGGTCGAAGCGCAATCACTTGGACCGCGAGGAGGACTTGGGTTGAATCATGTCAGCACATTTTCATTCTGCTTTGTGCTAGGATTATTATAAAGCTCCCTGAATATGAAGGTTTGGCTCTTGGATAGAAGCAATCCAACGATCAGCACCACTGGACTTCGTGGTCATTGGACATTCATACCACACTCTCATGAGGCGGCGACTATCTGTCCAAATGATCAGACTTGCCCACGACTGGTTGTCACCATTCCGGTGGCAGATTTCTGACTCGCCAATATGGCTTCTACGCATATCGTTGCTTCTTGTGCCAGAACTGCCTTGCATCACATGGCCAGACGTCGTTGGTGTTATGGAACCAGATAGCGCATGTCAGCTTCATGTGCGCCTCGGGACTTTTGCTTCGTCACGGAAGGCTCATTTGCCAGCATTTTCCTATCGCTGAGCTTCCCGGAAGACTTATGAGGCCTGCGTATGGCTGCTTAATCGCTCTTGAAAATGTCCCCTGTCGCAACCACATGACGCAGTTGGTGATTCTTGAGCACCTGTTGGCATTTTGACGCGACGCAGGCACTATGTATCTCGTGTATTGGCGGATCCAACGTTTTGCATATAATAGATTACAATGCACTGGGTAAAGTCTCACCCCACAGCCCTCGATGATGTACTCCTTGGTGGCTCTGCTGTTTTTTCTGCCTTTGTCTCCAGTGCTGGCTGGACAGTTTCCGGTCATTGACGGCGTCATCGGTGGCAGCCCGAAGAGTACCACCGGCGTGGCCAAAGAGCCGACAAGCAGCCCTGCTGTGACTGCCGGCGCTTTGCGAGTGACTGAAAATTCTGGAGTTTGCGAGTCACCTGGCGTATACCAGGCATCAGGATATGGCGATATCACTGACGACGAGAGCGTTTGGTAAGCTTAATTTGCTTGTTATCGTGAGTTGGGAAACAATCTTGATATCTCTTATAGGTTCTGGTTCTTCGAAGCTCGCGAGAACCCGGATACCGCGCCGCTCTCCCTCTGGTTCAATGGAGGGCCTGGTAGCTCATCCATGATCGGACTGTTCCAGGTATCCTTCTATCTCGCCCATATCTCTTCTTTTGTCAATAATGTCTCTAGGAACACGGCCCTTGCCGCATAACGAACGACAGTTCGACCGTCGTCTACAACCCATATTCCTGGAACAACGTCTCCAACATGTTGTATATTGATCAGCCCATTGGCGTCGGTTTCTCGTACGGGACTGAAAGTGTTGGAACATCAGAAGCAGCGGCCGCGGATGTTTGGACCTTCATGCAGATCTTCCTCAAGGACAGCAGATTCTCCAAATATGCGAACACGAGCCTGGCGATCTGGACGGAAAGCTACGGAGGTGCGCTTTTGACTCATCACCAAGTAATCATGCCCTGAATTCAAGAAGGTCATTATGGACCAACATTCGCCAAGTAAGTAGTGAAGAGAGAACCCCGTCAGAAAATTCTAATTTTATCTAAACAGTTACTTCCTTGAGCAAAATGCCGGTATCGCTAACGGCACCGTCAAAGGGATCCACCTAAATTTACAAACTCTCGCTATTGGAAATGGTATCACGGTATGTAGTTAGATTACGCTCCGAGCTCAGGACTAAAGCTCTTTTCAAATAGGACCCTATCACGCAATACCCTGAATATGTCACTTACGCGGCTACAAATCCATATCACCCGCTTGTAGGTTCAATCGAAGTGGCTCTAGCAAACCATTCATACTACAAATCTGGCGGTTGCGGTGATCAGGCGTGTAGAGTTCGTTGGAGTAACTTACCTGGGGCCTACTGACTTCTCGCGCAGATTGCAGCATGCAACGCTGGCGGATCCAATCTTGACTGTGCATCCGCCCAAGATTACTGCAACGACAACATTTTGTCACCACTAGCAGGAGACTATGACGTTCGTATCTATCCCTTGCTTCTATATTCTCTCTTTTTATTTATTGTTTATTGCATATCCAGGTCTACTATGTTCTGGCGGATAGCTCTGATACGTATCCGCCTGATTTCACTACCTATATCAACAAGGTTGCGTCGAAGATAGGTGCCACTCAAACCTGGACCGAGTCCAGCAACCTGGTGTATTTTAACTTCCTTGCGGCCGGGGACTGGATGAGAACAAAAAAGCCGTATCTCGAGAATGTCATCAATGCTGGTGTCAGGGTTCTGCTCTTTGACGGACAGGTGGGCTCAATCGATTTCCGACTTCATCAACATCTGACCCTTAATTAAGGTCGACTACATATGCAACTATATGGGCTTTGAAGCCATGGTCAGTGCTCAAATCAACGCTGACTCCGCGCGTGCTGAAGTATCCATTCCCAGATTGCCAGTTTGGATACCAAATATTCTGCCGAATACAACGCAGCGCCGTTCCAGAATTATACCGTGGACAAGCAGGTCACAGGTTTGTACAAAAATGCTGGCACTTTCTCCTATGTTCGCGTGTATGGTGCTGGACACGAGGTGGCGGCGTACACCTACGGAAATTTGGCATATGGGCAGGCTGCGCTGCAAATATTCTCACAGATCACGTCAGGAAACGGCCTTTCCAGTACCTAGGATATGCTATAGATAAATGTCAATTCAAGTTAGATTTCCAGCATGTGCCTAGCGAGATAGCGTACTTTCAACTGGAAGGCAATAGCTAGTAGCTCTGCTGATACCTGTTGCCTTGGTTCAATCGCTTATGCGCCTTTTAGAGGCTCATGCTTTCGGACTCGCGCGTGTCTAACACTAGTTCTGTAGTCCCATATGCTATCAATAAAAGCTGAGCACTCTTTCAGCAGGGGATCACGCTTATGAGCCCCATGAACTTGAGGAGACCGGTACTGGAGTGGATTAATATTGTCAGCCGTGCGACGATCATGTCTTTTATCACCACGAATATAATCTTGCTGTACCATTGTGAGGAGATCTGGGTGAGAGGGGGCGATTAATATCCGTGTGCAATAATATTCTCGTAGAAGCGATCATCGCCTCCCAGGTGCTAGTAAGATAGTTCGTCCATACACCGTGGCATAATACTATCTGGTTACCGTGTCTCATGAGTTGCAAGAGAGCTAGAGATCAATCAGGAATATGGTGAACCTTCAAGTGGGTCTATTTCATCTATCCGGGCCGCTTCCCCTCGCGTAACAACGAAAGCACTGCTTTCGTGGCATGGCAGCTACACAGGAATTCCCTTGAAATAACCGAGGAGACAGCCCGATTAGACATGATCCACATGAATTGGTCTGTAAGCCATCGCACCTGCTGGTCCTGTCAATGACAGCGGTGTTTTGGTTCCGAAGTGCCTGAGCTGCTGGTGGACTTGAGTCACTTGATGGGTTCTTTTTGGGTTCTTCAACAATGTGTTCGTGTGGAAAATGAATATCACAGCAATGCGGCACTGTTCGCCCCTGGTCATCCTCTGTCATCCTTGGGGTGTGATCGCGATGATTCCGGAGAGATAAGCGCATATGCATCGTAGTTTCGCGGATCCAATGAGCACGAGGCGACACTATGCTGCGGTACGCATATGGCCATTGTGTTACTTGTGCGAAATGTACTGTACTAGAACGCAGGGGCTGCAACTGCGACATTTTGACACTTGGCTGCGGCCGAGTTCACCGTCCTCCACCAACTAAAACCACTTGGAAGGCTGGCAGATGGGCCATGGAGACGACGTCGACAAGAGGTTGAAGTTTTTGCCAAGAGCAACCATGTGGCGGACGGAGGGTCGATCGTCCGCAAATGGGCGCCTATGCGGACATCAACTTTCTCAGAAGCCTCAGTACCTCTCAACACTCGTATGCGGCATGCGTTACACTCTTAATAAACTACCCTCCACACGGGCAGCAAAGACTATCAGTTGCAGTGCGCGCGCTGCATTGCTTCTTGACAGGAACGTCAACGATATAAAGACTCGAGGCTTGGGGCCCGGTTAGACATATCGTGATCAACGCTCGAGGATGCTGTTCAAGACTCTGGCTGCGGCCTTCCTGGCGATCCTTCCAGCTTCCGAAGTTCTCGCTGGACAAATCCCTGTGGTCGACGGCGTAATCGGTGGACGTCGTGCAGCGACAGCAGCGAAAATAACAGCCAAAGTGCAGGACCTGCACACCGATGCGACCATTGTGCCTGGCGCCCTGCGCGTCACGGAGAACTCGGGTGTCTGCGAAACCACTCCCGGAGTGTATCAGGCGTCGGGGTACGGAGACCTCACGTCTAGCGAGAGTATCTTGTGAGTACACAACGCTTCTGGCAGTGCACCCTCGACTGACGACCGCTATAGCTTCTGGTTTTTTGAAGCGCGCGAGAATGCAGCAACCGCACCGCTCACTTTGTGGTTCAACGGAGGGTTCGTCCAACCTCTGCTACATTGGAGCAGACCAGGAACTGAGCTAAATATTCCCTTGCAGCCCTGGAAGCTCTTCTATGATTGGTCTCTTCCAAGAACACGGCCCTTGCCGCATCAACAATGCCAGCACGGCAGTAACCTACAACCCGTACTCATGGAACAATGCCTCCAACATGCTCTACATCGACCAGCCTGTCGGCGTTGGCTTCTCCTACGGCTCAGAAACCGTCGGAACCTCGCAGGAAGCCGCCTCAGACATATGGAAGTTCTTGCAGATCTTCCTCAAGGACAGTCGGTTCTCCAAATACGCGACTGCTCCGTTGCAGATCTGGACTGAGAGTTACGGAGGACACTATGGTCCTACTTTCGCGCAGTGAGTGAGATTGACCTTTGAATCTTCGCACCGCTCATCATGCTTTGTGGCAGGTACTTCCTCACTCAAAACGCAGCCATCAAGGCTGGGTCAGCCACTGGTGTCAATTTGAACCTCAAGACCCTCGCGATTGGAAACGGTTTGACGGTACGTGTACTCATTCCCTTACGCAGTCTATGTATTGATAATGCGTGATAGGATCCCATCACCCAATACCCGGGCTACATCACCTACGCGGGCTCGAACCCGTACCACACCCTTGTGAGCACATCGACGATCACCAGCGCCAACAAGACGTACACAAAATCGGGAGGATGCGCCGCCCAGGTATGTCACATCGATGCAACATGCATAGTCGCGCCATTCTGATCAAACGGAAACTCAGATTACGTCTTGCAACAACGGAGGGTCGAACTCTGTCTGCTCAAACGCCCAGGACTACTGCAATGATAACATCCTCTCGCCGCTCGCTGGAAACTACGATGTGCGTCTTCATCCTTCTCACTTGACCACAGATCTGACATGTTGTGGATGAACAGGTGTACTACGTACCTTCAAAGAACCCAGACTCTTACCCGCCCGACATCACAAACTACCTCGCCAGCATCAAGACCAAGGTCGGAGCCGCGTCCACATGGCAGGAGACCAATGATGACGTGTACGACAACTTCGAGGAGACAGGCGATTGGATGAGGACCAGCAAGCCTGACCTAGAGTCTGTGATCAACTCCGGCGTCCGCGTCCTGATCTTCGATGGTATGGGATACCCTCTTCCAAACTCATTTCTAGGCTAACCTATCTGGCGACAGGTGATGCTGACTATATCCTAAACTTCAACGGTGTCGAGTCTATGGTGAACAGCCTCGTCACTGACTTCTCCTCCGCGTACGCCAATACGGTCTTTACCCCATGGACGGTCAATGGCCAGAGCGCGGGGCAGTACCGCCAGGCAGGAACCTTCTCTTACC
Source organism: Athelia sp. TMB (assembly GCA_014898675.1). Classification (NCBI taxonomy): domain Eukaryota; kingdom Fungi; phylum Basidiomycota; class Agaricomycetes; order Atheliales; family Atheliaceae; genus Athelia; species Athelia sp. TMB. The sequence goes on from JACXVL010000199.1 coordinate 99,348, forward strand.
TCCGCATTTACGGTGCTGGGCATGAGGTTGCTGCGTACAAATATGGCAAGTTGGCCTACGGGCAAGCGGCGTTGCAGTTCTTTGAGCAAATCTCGGCGGGCAACAGCTTATCGAGCACATAAGATGGGATACGCCAAGGATTGGTGGAGTACAGTACTCGGATGGCGGGTCTGTAATACCATCCAAATATACCCAAATACACGAAGGTTTTTCCGGAAGTAAAACAAGTGGTTGACCTTTTCTATACCGTTTTCGACAGCTTTCCACTCACACAAGTAGTGGTTTTGACTCCAGAGCGATAGCACGCTGCAATTGAGAACGTTTGTGGTATAGCATGTTCAAGTTGTTATCCTCCGTGGTCACGCGAGTTTAGCCTTTGGAAGTGACCCTGACAGTGACAGTGCGCGGCCACAATGGTGCGCGCCGATGTTTCTTCTTGATCTTTCGTCCTGAGCTGAATTGACTGCGACACACTCATCGTCTGTCTTTGTCGGTGCTGGCACATCTTTGCGACCATATGGCGTTTTCACTCCCAATCCCTATCGAGCTTCTGCCACTCATACTCCGATCTTTCTCTCAGCACGAGCTGCTTCAGATCTCCACGATATCTCGATGCCTACACAGCGAAGTACTACGTGTGCTTTATCGAGATGTAGACCTGTCAAAAGCTGATCCCAAAGCCTTTGTCTCGTGGAGCACGCAGGTCGTCCAGCACTCTGAGCTCGCTCAACAGGTCCGCAACTTATTGCTGCCCATGTGCATCAAATCAGACTTTCCCATCAGCGAGGACTGCGTCGCCGAGATGCGCACCTCACTCCGTGGCGCTATGCACGCCTTGAGCGATCTTCAATCCCTTTCCATTTCTGAGCCGATTGGCGCCAATGGCATGCCTGTGGGATGCGGTGATGAGTATCTCACAGCGGATATATTTCTGGGTTGCAGTTTTCGCTTGAAGACATTCATCTACAGAAATGATCTATACTTCACGTCAATTCCTGGGATGACTTCATTTCTTCGCGAACAAGATGAACTATTGGAATGGAAGATAGGCGCCGATTTCGAGATCGACGAAGATCTCATTTCGCCGGACCTTCTTCCCCATCTCTCCATCGTTTGTATGACATACAGCAAGCACGATCCATTCGGATCATCCTTCAATCAGCCATTGCGGCCGAACTCTTCTCGATGTATGCAATTGCTGCTCCAGCTGGTAGCCGCACGGCCTATAACAAGGCTACGATTAGACATGGCAGATCCATGTACACACGATGATGCAATGGATGTAATCTCTGCCTTCGAACGGTGCGCAGAACATTTGACGCACCTCTGTATCACTTTCGAGCGGATCTCATGGGCCAATGATCAAGTACATGCCTCCACCCTAAAGAGGATCGCCCACCTGTTTCCAAATCTCAAATTATTATATTATGCAGATTTACTAGTTGGACGTGAAGGTGTACGTATTTTCTCATTGTCGTCTGCCCCGTTGTTTATGTTTTGACCAGATACGTCCTTGGGATTGGCTCGGGTTTCCGCAAGCACTTTCTCAATTCAAATATCTACAGAGAATGCGCATAGACGTAGGCTTCGAAAACCTGGCACTTGAAGACCGTGCAGACACATCAAGTTTATGGACCCGAGGCGTCAGTGGCGCTTATTGTGATTTCGCTGAGCGCTGTATGGTAGCATGCCCGAGTCTTTCAACCCTTTGCGTCGCAGTCTCCAATTGGCCCAGGGAGGCTAAAGACTCCGTCTCCTATGGGAGAACCGAAGCTTCCACTATGTCGATACAGATTGGCGGGGCGGTCTCTGTGGAAACTGAGTCCTGGAGGATGGCTGTTTGAAACACATTGCTAGATTGGAATGCGGTTCTAATAAGGTGCAGTGCGCCCTCATAAATAATGTATACCACAAGGCTTCGATTAACACATCCTCCATCTCATTTAGTATCCACCTATCAACAAAAATCACTCAAAGTGCGAAGAGCCTACATCGTAGCGTCGGTCTAGTGGGATCTACACGCTGCAAAAAATCATGTTCGAATGAAGATACAATAAGCCTCACACAAAAAAACAATTACAAGTACTTGAGTTTCTAGTATCTGCCCCCTTCCCCCCTACATGCTCATCAAGGATGACCTCCGAGGAGCTATGGTAGGCGAATGTGGCGCCCCTTTGCAAGTTGTCTGTGTCCATTTAAGCGTCGGGCTGACTGCTTAGATCTAATAAGTTGATAGGCTGCTCTGAAATGGGCTTATTCGATCTATGGGCTTATTCGACCTATGGTCGAAATTAGACCATTCTCAGCCGCGCTGGACTTGAGGGAGCGATATAAGAAGGATTTGGTTACCGTGTTACCCAGGCAAGTATTTCTCCCACGTATACAGATCCTCCTCGAGCCTCAGCTGTAGAAATTTATCTTGACATCTAGTCACCGTCTTTGTCTTTTGACAAGCTACTTGTGGAAGATTGCCTCGAGATGACCGGGCCGAAACTCGAACCACATTAAATTTACTGAGTCCGCTGCCTGCTGGCAGCTGCACTTGCTTCTGGCGTCACAGCATCAAAGATCAAACACAAGCACTCTGGGCACAAAAGAGTGCCAGCGGTCATGACAGCCCTCAAGAATCCCCGTGCCGTCCTTGTTTCTGTTCCATATCTCTTCCCAGAATGGCTTTGAAGAAAGCATCCTCCGCATGCTGCCTTCCGTCTCTATTGGCTTTCTCCGTCTTCTCCGCGACGATCCTCGTGCAAGCCCAGACTCCGCCGTACCAGGGGGCGCTTCTCATTTCTCGTAGGTCGCCTTCCGCTTGGTTGAAGTTCATTTGAGAAGTCAAAAGCTCATTGATGGGCTGAAGCTGGTGCAAATGGAGCGAAGTGTTTGCGAGCCGATAACTTCGATGGGTCTCCAGTGAGTTCCCAAGTATCCTTAGAAATCAATTGCAGACACTAACGCATGAATTGTCTGCCAGGTCACAATTGCTGATTGCGCAGGGTCGGCCGATCAGCTGTGGACATTCACCGTGAGCATTTGACATTTGCGGTGCATATCTTCCTGGTCCTGATTGCCCAACGAATTCCAACTGAAGAATGGCCAAGTGCAACTCTACAATGGCACTCAATGTATGGATGTAATCAATGGCACCAACGTCGACGGGACGTTGCTGCAAGTATGGGGCTGCGAGATCCCGGCAGCAGTCAATCAGCAGTTCGAGTACACTGCATATGGCGACAACCAGTACGTTTACCCTGCGCGCATGCAGACTGCTCCTCATACGTCTCCTTCCTTCTAGCCTCGCGTGGTCTACCACCGGAAAATGCGTGGATCTCCCAGGCGGAAACATGACCGATGGCACTCAAATTCAAGTATGGGATTGCAACGGCGCCGAGGATGGAAACAACCAGATCTGGGACACAGGTTACATGTACAACGCCACACCCACCACCTCTGAGCCCAACCAGTCGGGACACAACGCGTGTGGGACGACGTCCTCGCAGACTTCGATGTGTCAGACCCTGTGGATGAACGATGCAGACGACTTTTGTCTCTGGGCGCCACCAAAGACGGGGACGATTGGCGACACAGAAAGAGATGAGGTAGCTTGGTGCACAAAAGGAGGCCATGGGACAAGGCTGATTCCGGATGGGACATTGACTGGAGTGCATTTCGTGAGGACGCCTGATTATGTGCAGGTTACTGGGGTCGGGGACTTCACGAAGATCAATGTTGCTGCCGGCGATGGAGGGGGAGGTCAGTGTGCATGTACTGCCTCTTTTTCCACCATATTTAACTATTGCTCTACAGAATTGGACCCCCATGGCGCAGGTATGCACTTTCACGTCGCCCAATGGGCCTGGCTGACATCACTTCCAGACAGTTACGGCAATCCCATAGGAGGACTGGTATACGGGAACACATTCAGTCCCAATTTACAGTACCACGAGTGGACCAACTTCATCTCCGACGGCTTGTTCTGCATGCGCGCATGTACGGGTCCTAACGCACGCGAGAACTGTCAGCACGTATACGACGGTAAGACTCTACTCCACGCGTCCTGTGCCAGCAGAACCCTGCTGATACCGTATTCCATCCGCAGAAATGGGATGCTACTGGAACATGCCCGCGAACTATGATGCCGGGTATTTCGAGTCGTGCAAGGGCGACAACGACCTCCCCATGGGCGTCTACGGCACCTCGACGTGGTCGCAAGGCGTATCGCCAACACCAAGCGCTCACCCGGTCGCTTCGTCTTCGAGCTGCACAAGCTTCGCGTCCATCACGTCGGCACCAACTGCGGGGGCGCAAGGGAGGCTTTCTTCGGGCGCACGTCGAAGCCGACACGTTCCTGTTAAAGGGTTTTGGTAAAATGTGGATGAGCACAGACGATCAGACGGTGGAATTTTACTGCTTATTTGTTGTATCGCTTGACTGTCTTTTGAGGATAGTTCATGCTACCGTTATGTATACTATACTTACAATTACATGGATGTGAAGTGTAACTTTTGGCCGTGGTATCTATAACATCAAAGGAGGGTTGTGGTGACGGGTGGGATGGTGATTACCAGCATTGCTGGTTGTGCGTATGCATGAAATAAAAAGCAAGCATATGTTCCATTTCCTCAAGCTCGGAATCGAGCGGATTAGATTAGATCAACCGCTGACAGGCGCGCGTCCGAGGGTTCCGCACACGTTCGCACAGCGACTCGGAATAGGCACAGCAGTGGCACAGCGCACCCGCTGCCGAATCACTCCAGCGCACCGGGTTGGAGATCGAACGTGGGATATCGCGGCGGTATAGTACATAGATTCGTTCATGGGGTATACAAATTGGGTTATACATAGGCATGGGGGCTGCTTCATCTGTCTCTTCGCTTCAATAGATAATCATAAAACCCGGAGGATTAGACGGCTGGTTCGTTAGCCTTTTGTTGGGCTGCGCCTGCATCATGCCGGATGTTGCCTGTTGGATGTCTGTCAGCCATGTGCACCATCAGCGACGCATATATGCACTCACCGGCAACCTGTTGGGTCTTGTCGCCGGACAAGGCACCTAGTACACTATCCTTGTATCCTGCGGTACATGTCAGCGTCACACCGCAGCGCCAGAGAAAGCGCACACACCTCCGACACGATCGGCAGTTCCATCGATATACTGTTTTGCCTGAGCAGCATTGTACTCGGCCTCTCCAGCTGCATGCTCCTCCTTGCCGGAGTTCGACCACGTCGAGGCACCTGTGAGATCGCCGATCTAGAAAGGGCACTGGATGTTAGATTGCGTGCAGGCTGGGACGAATCGGTCAAACCTATTCACAGTCTCGACGACGGTGCCCTTGAGCGAGTGGAACTGTCCAGTCGTCTTGTCAGGCTCGCCAGTGTTCGAAGACATTGTCATTGGGTGGGTAGGTTGGGTGATTGGAGGGTAAAGAGGTGGTAGGGAGATCGGGTGTGTGAAAATTTCGCGATGTAGAATTGGCGAGCTCTTGTCTGTTTATATAGCGGCGGATCTTGGGCGATGGCTTATATACAGGGGCTAGATTCTAGATTGCGCGTGGACACGCGAACCGGCGCGTCATGGCGTTGACGTCACCGTGATGTCAGTGTCGCGAGCACATGACCTGAACGCGGGGGCCGTGGCGCGCGATGGTGGCGCAGATTGTGGGCTGTTCATGTAGCAAATTGTCACCCTCACGCTGCAGTGCTGTAGTCGACGAGGAACAAGTACTGCAGCATCAGGACTCGGCAAGCAAAGGACCTTCTCAGGATAGCGGTCCGGGTGCACATATATTCGAGGTACTAACAGCGCTGAAACCCCGTCCAATTAGTACTAAATGTCTTCGGCAAGTGATAGAAGAACACCACATGTACTTCGCGGAGGACACGTCCAACAGATTGCGGTGAGAAAAGATAAAGAGTATCGCACGAGGCGCAGCAAGTTATTCATTGTATCCCGGAGCATGGCGTCCGATATAGGCTTCTGCGGGCTATGCAGTCGCGTAGGGACGGGAGTTGCGAGTTAGGTTTATGGCTGCAAGCACAACATGAAGCCACGCGCCGCGCCGTGTTCTGCATGCGCGAGCATGCTGGATTCTTGCCGTCTCGGACGAGTTGTCACGACCAATACAGGGCAATCAGGCCGAGCGTTCCGTTTCCGGCTGTTTGAATGCATAGAATGCTTGGGTTGGGATAATTGTCCTTGATAAATTCAGGACCCGTGTGCGACATAGACTCGGAGGAGATTTGAATGTACGAGAAAACGCATCAGTACATGCTTACTTTGAAGGGTCTGTTAGATCATCATAGATGTATGCATATAAAGGAGTTCCAAGAGAGGTGACGATGTGGGGCTGGGTATATGCATTTATGCACTGTTTTCGTTTTCACTACAATTGAGTGAGCGAGCAAGTGAGTACCGGCATACCTCTAAGCTCTACAATAAGTGGTTCAAAATGGTTGAAGTCCTCAAGTTTGGTGGCGTGGGAAGGTTAACCAAGCATAGACAATCAACTCGACAGCCACTTCTAGGTTTGAACCACTGAATAGCTTGCTTACTACTAATCTCTCGTCCACGGCAAAGCGAATGCGATATCTCAGTGAATTCCTAACACTCAAAAGAATCTTACCTCCTCATGTGTCGTTCTCACTCAAATATAGGACCTTCATCTGGCACAGCTTTGCTTCGTTCAATGCGTAGACTCACCTCTGAATTGATACCTTCTTTGCCCATCACCTCGTGACAAAACACTTGAGAATAGCATCAAGCATAATCCTAGCGCTTATCTGATCACACCATCACGGAATACCTGTTCTTGGAGGATTGAATGGACTCACTTAATAGAAAGCATGTCGAACCTTGCAACGAGGCTTGCTACGAGGGGCTGTTATCGGCTCGCACGACTGACTTAAAGCTGTGCCCTTCCGGCAAGCCAGTGGGTTCTCTCTTTCAATGCCAATACCTTATGACTCTGTAGCATCCGGGGATATTCACAACCTGGGCGAACAGTTAATAGCCTTCCCCTCGACTTTCACACCCACACAATCCGCACGTGCCTCAGAGCCGTTCTAGCTTTTCGGAATTCCTTTGAGCAAGCAGCACATAAACGTTCCAGCGGTAACCCAGAAGGAATTTTATAACACCTGTAAAGAGACACAATTATCGGTGCCAGCATTGATCTGATGGCATTTTCCAGTTATCCAGTGTCAAGCCGATGCCCCTGTACGATTTATGGAACTCGAAGTTTCCACTTGTCCCTTCAAGACACTCCCAGCATTTTCGCATTGCTACATATGTTCCCTTGTTATTATCTCTATTGACCGGTGCACAACGACGCATGTGTTCAAATGAAAGTCACAAGCTTTCAATTTTCAGCCTTGCATTGCGATCTACTTTCTGTACACTATGCGTTCTCCAAGGGATCTATGTTCCCTCCTTCCACTAGGCCCTTCTCCGCCGGTGGCATCTGAGGCGCATCCAAGCCGCTATATGCCTTTTCATCACCCGTCGCTGCTGCCTCCGCCGCCTTCTCTCTCGCAGTGACCACACTCTTCCGTGCCTCCAGTCCGCCCTCGTATCCAAACCAGGTGTACCTGCAAATACAAGCATGAGCATAATAGGTCTCACGCCAGATAATTGCCAGGCATACCGTCCCACGTGCGGCCCCCGCAGGAGCAGCATCACAAGCTGGAGGCCGAACCATGCCATCGACACGGCCGACGCCGCGCGCCAGCCGTACTGCACGAACACGCGCGTGCCGACCGACGTGCCCATCACCTGCCCGATGAACAGCTGTGCCACGTTTGCGGATTCAGGTTGGGTGCATTAGCCACAGAAACAAAACGCACCGATAGGATGAGGACGGCATTGAGGCGCGCACGGGCAGCGGCGGACAGACTGCAAATTGGTCACCGTCAAACACCGCTCCTCAGGCAAAGTGGGAGACGACCCACGTGAACACAGAGCTCGTCAGGCTGACCTGCTGCATCTGGCGGAACACGTCGAGCCCGAAGCACGCAACAATGACCGCGCCGATGCTGATCCCGCCCGCGCCGGTCTGCACGCCCTGGAAGACGAGCAGGAAGAGCGTCGCGACGAGCGCGGCGTACCACGGTACGAGGCGGTCGATGAGCCGCCCGAGGAAGGGGCCAACCAGCACGCCGAAGGCCCCGAGGAGGCCGAATAGGCCGATGTCGAGGCTGGGGGATGTTAGAGGGTGAGATGCGTATGGCGGTCGAGGACATACGTTGAGTAATGGTAGGGCGGGCCGCCGAGGAGGAAAGTCAAAGTCACCTGCAGGCGGTGGTGAGTGCAGGAGGTTGGCTAAAAATAGCTCCGGGACGTACCCAGAAGTTGGTGAAGCAGGCGCTGCTGGCCATATTGATGAGCGCGGCCTGTATGAGCTTCGGCTCGGTGACCGCGAGCTTTGCCATGCTCGCGAGGATGTTGAAGTAGGTCAGGTCGTCGTTCTTCGCGGGGTAGTCTGGGATGATCAGGTACGCGCCGAACAGCACGAGCGCCTGCACGCCGATAGACACGTTGTAGATCACGCGCCAGCTGGTGAAGTTCGCGATGACGCCGCCGAGCACGCGCGCGATGAGGATGCCGAGCAGCAGCCCGGAGAGGACGATGGACAGCGCGGAGGCGCGGCGCTCGGGCGGGGCGAGGTCGGCCGCGAGCGGGAGGAGGATCTGCGGTACCACGGTGACAACTCCGACGAGGAAGGAGAGGGCTTCGAAGACGGCGAGGTTGGTGGTGACTGCCAGGCCGATGGTGAGCGATGTGGAGACGATGACAAGCAGCAAGATGAGCTGGCGGCGGCGGACTAGGTCGCCTAGTGGCGATATCAAGAGCAGACCCGTCGCGTATCCTGCTTGGATAAGGGTTGGGATCCTGAAATGGATTAGATATGATTCGGATATGGCAGGGCGAGCAGGTACTTTGAGACTTCGTCATACGAAACATTAAATGAATCTGCAAGGTCGACTGGAAGAGATTTGAAGTCAATTCTTTGACACGTGCTTAAAATATCGACTCTCTCACTTAAAATCGGCTGGCAATAGTACAAGTTCGCCACAACTATTCAAAACGTTCAGATATCCGGTTGAAATGCAGTGCATCGTGATTGAAAAAATTAAACGACTCACTGAAAGTGCTGGCGAAGCCGAATGAGATATTCATGAGGGTGCCAAAATGAAAAGGCCTTTCAGGATCATATCGCAGTCTCCTCGGTACTGGGATCAGTCCAAAATCCTTTGGGATGGCTAGCGAAGATTTAACATCGTTGGGACTGCCTACAAGTTGCACCGGTGCAGCTTCGAGCTCAGCGATGGTTGCACTTGGCGAAGAAGTCATCGTGCAGCGCTGTACATGTGCAGTAATGAAAGGCTGTCGGGTGTATATTTACAGTATATATCACCTAGAGAACGCGACCACTTGATACACACCGTGACGGTTTGTAAAAGGTTTGTAACCGCTTATAAGTGTTGCCGCCAGAAAATTAATAATATGACTGACTCGGCCGAAGACGCCGAAGATCCAGTCTGCACGTGCACAAGCTGTTGCCACCAATTGCCACCAATAGAATGCACTCGCGCAATTGCACTGCTAGATCTGTTGGTCTATGCAGTTATGTTGTCGGTTTTCTCTGCGTCTCGAGCGTGCAATCCTCCTCGGGCCTTACATATCGGCTTTGTTACAGTAAACTGTTTGTCTGAGAACCCTAATCTCTGAAGTCAAGCGACCTCTAGGATATGCGTATACAATTGATCCACAAAGCTCAAATTCGCACATCAAAATGAGTCAGGACAGTTCGAAGATTCAGCGGATTCAACCATAGGCAATACCAACCAAGGCGAAAGCGGTGGTGCCCCGCGAAAATCCGGGAGATGTCGATCACAGTATGCCGCAACATGTCTGATGTCACGGATAGTTGGAAAGGGCTTGATTGAGGTGTCCGTGCATGGGTGTACCAGTTTGGCTGATTATGAGGAGAGCTCGCAAGCGTATCGAACAGCACAACATCCCACGCGCGAGGGTTTCCAGCAAGGTATATGGGGTAAGATACGAAGTCCACATTAGTAGTACAAAGGCCAATCATGACCAGGTACGATATAGCTAGTCGCTGAGCAAACGGCGTCAGCATGATGGACATGCTTTAGATGGTTTCCGCGCTCACCCAAGGCTCCAAGTATATTTGCAGCCAGAGTTTATTCGAGCTTCTCGAGCTCTTCCAGCCGCGAAAGCACCACCTCTTTACTCGTCTCCTCGATTTCGCCTGCTAAGAAGACTTCGTCCAGAATGGCGTATACCTATCGAGCAGTCGATAATCAGTATTCACAGCATACAATATAGACCAGGAATAGCACCTTATAGAAGTTAAACACCAGGTCCAGCTCACATACGTTGTCGAAGAAGGTGTCTATGCAGTAATTCAGCACTGGGGGGGGGACGTCTCTGATCAGGAAAGCGACTCACCAAGCACCTCTACAAACAGATGTATGGCCTCCAGGTAGGCCAGCTCGTTGTCGTTTGCGTCTACGCACAGGCAGAAGAAGAGGCCGGCGTAGCGGCGGTACACGATCTTGTAGTTGCGGAACTGCGTCGATCGTGAGCGACGCCGCAGCACAGCGGTGGACGGTCATAGGGCGCACCTCCACGAAGTTGGACTGGTACTTCTGGTCGCGGGGTGCGACTAATCTGTGGACCTCCCCACGCAGTCTGACCTACGCAGAGGGGGAACGGTCATGCTGGGAGGTTGGGAGATGCGTGAATGCACGCACCTTTTCCTCATCGTCGTAAGGGACGTACCACTTGGATAACCGCGTTTTGCCTTGACGGTTCTGGAGAAGTAATGTCACTCAATGGTTGCATGACCAGGAAGAAAGGGTGCCGTACTTGGACGAGGATGAACCTGATCATGGTTGCAAGCAAGACTGAAGCGCACAACAGTCATCGGTGACAAATACTGAACAGTCTCCTTAGGAGGCGAGGCGAGGCAAGGCTCTTGGACAAGTCATAGGTGGAGCAGCATGAGAGCACTATTCGAATCCCACAAGTACGACATAAGGAAGACAATAGATTATAAGCAAAGGCATTAACATCGAAGGAATGTAGTACGATGGCCCTCCGGTATTAAAGTATACCCCGCAGTCTAACCACCAAGGACATAGGATACAAAACAACGCTTCGAGCCGAGACCTATCGTTCAGCAGACATCTGCGCCAGGTAATCGGAAAGCTGGAAACACAGGCGTGAATGGGGTGCGAAACGGCAGAAGGTGCATGACACACCTTCAAGGCTCCTGCTCTGATGCTCTCGCCCACTTGCTGCACATCAGGGTTAGCCATGACGCGCTGGATCGCGTCCTTAGCGGCATATTCCAGTCCCGACAAGCCCCCATCTCCCATCGAGGTATCCCCCCCGCCGTTCGCACCTTCTTCGTCTTCCTCGCGACCAAAGTATTGGTTAGAAGAGATTGCGGTGGCGCCTTGGAAATCGCGCAGTCGGCTCTGCGCCTCGGTGACGGCATTTGGGTCGTAATCGTTCCGGCCAAAATACATGTCGGAGGATATGGCTTTTTGAGCGCCGAACTTGTCTCGTGCAGTGGTTGGTGAATCATCAGTTTGGGAATACGACCTGCGGGAGGAGGCGTTAGTGGGCGGAATGAATGAAAATCAACAGAGCAGCGCACTTCTTGGCCTCAGGGACCGCCTGGCCACTTGGACGAGCCCCGAAACCCAGCTTTTTGAAGCCCATGCCCAGTCGCTCGACTTCAGGGTTTGGAGACTTGGGTGTGTCGCCACCTTTCCTTGCCACCGGCTTGGCCTCTGCTTGCTTGGCCTTGAGACTTGCTGCCTGCAACCTCTCCGCCTCCTTTCTGGCCCTTTCCTCCTCTTCCTGAATCTTCCTCTGTGCCTCAGCTTCCTTAGCACGTTCAGCGTCTTCCTTCGCTTTCTTTTCGGCTGCATCGAAGTCAATCGGCGCAGCCGCCTTCTTCGCGCCCAGACCACCGAGCTTCGTTTTCTTGGCCGTAGCTGCACTGGTGGTGGAAGAGCTGCTGTTAACGGAGCTGGAAGAGGTCAGACGGGAAGCTCCGAGTTTCTGAGGTCTGCCTGTTGTTGGTGTAGCGGAGGAGCGGAAGGAAGATGACGATATCGTCCGTGGCGCCGGCGGGGCAGCGGGGCGGCCGATGACTGGTGGCGAAGTGGCGGGAGTTGCAGCTGGGCTGGGCTTCGATGCGGGTTTGTCCCAAGATGAGAAGAAGTCTTCGTCGTCAGCGGGTGCGGGTGTCACAGACGCCGCTGAGGACTCCATGCCCTCGACAAAGATGCCTTCTGGATACCTGGAGAGGTTTAGTGACCGCCGGACATCGTTGGAGCAGAGTATTGCGCACCTGGAGGCGTCATCTGCGACGCGTTTAGCTAGCTCCTCTTTGTACAGTTCTGCCACACGAGTGTTGTATTTTTTCCTGGTATCGGAGTCGCCCAGCAGGGCAGAACCACCGTTTTTTGTGAAGAACTCCTTGGCGCTCGTGTTACCTCCCACTTTCATCGTTCTGAGTTGACCGAGCTGCCACGAGTCGAGGTTTGTCGATCTGCCCATCCGTCCGAGTTAATGTCTGGTACAATCCACTGAGCTCAGTGCGCACCTCACGAAAGTTATATGTACGCCCATGTTCCGGTGCACGC
>JACXVL010000002.1:0-13451 GCA_014898675.1 Athelia sp. TMB
ATCGCATTTCAAGGTTGTCTAGGCGGAGGTAACCGAGTACCAATGCACTTGTAGCAGGGGTGGAACCCTGACTAAGATCTGTATTCCTTCATTCCGGACCTACAAGAGAACATAGGCTGACATCGACTCTACCTCTACACGACTAGAAGATCACCAACCTATGGAGAATTTATTTTCCACTAGAGTCACACGCTCACACACATGCACCGCTAGAAACCATGCCCAGACACAACAACCGTCGCAACAACTGTCGTTCCAGACACTCCAACAACAACGACACCATTTCCCTCCAATACCCCAAATACAGCAAAGACGATAGCTTCGTCCTAGCCAACGACCAGGCCAGAAGGGCTCTTGACCTAGTCACAGAGTTCTTCAACCAGCAATCGTCTAGCTGGGGCCCTTTCTGTCCCAACCACGTTCTTGCTGAAGCGCAGAAGGCGCTGAATGCAATCAACCTCGAGACAGCATCGACCCTCATGCTCCGCAATCTCCTTGAAGTCGCAGTCATGAACCTCACTAGGATAAAGGATGAGGTCGATACCAAGACAGGGGGGTGGGCGAATTTACCAACCAATTAATGTGTCTGTCAATATATGAATGTTGTTTCATCGGTTCAAGAAGCGTGATGTGTGCAGCCGACTCGTTTTATTCCTTTCCACATAACTCCGTACACCAATGAGTTTTATGCTCATCACACTTCACACTGCCAGAAAAATGCCTAAAGCCACTACTGCCAACTCTTATCCACGCTTCGTTACTGTTGCGAAAGACGATGTATCAGGCATTGCAACCACCACTCCTCTAAACGTCAACAAGACTTGTTTTGCCAAACTCTCTGTCAATTGCAGACAGAAGAAGTCTACCAGACCTATGGTTCCACTTCGGACTAGACTTGATCCAGAGCGTAGCACAGAAAATGCTATAACACTTGAAAAACACTTCGACAGGCAATGGGAACTTAGCGCCCTTATGGACGAGTACTTCAAACATATTCGTTCTAAACGCTCTACTACTCCACCACCGTCCGGTCCACTCATTGATCAGATTGGTCCTTCAATCTATGAACCTCCAAAGCCTATTCCACAAGGGATTAGGTTTAAGAAGTCCAAAAACTTAGAACGGATCAAAGAGTTTCAAATTCTGGTCCTTGCAACTGGAGAACGCTTGACGTACTTCCAGAACAAGGTGGACAGTCTAGGACTCAACGAGAAATACCTCGACAATGTCAATAAATTAATCAAAAACTTCAACAAACTTGATCTCGAATTTATAGCGCACCGCCTCACCAATAAACAGTGGTGTCTGCTTAGAAGGGATATGAACATGGTGAAGAGGATTGATTTTGGAGAATCAGGGAATTGGGATGTAGCCTGCTCAGAAGTAGCAGCACTTGGAAGGCAGGGATGTTTTGATTATTAAATTTGGCAGATTGATAGAAATATCATTTTACTTGGCTTAAAAATGTGTGATTGCTGAAATAGTGAATGTGTGAACGGATTGTGGCTTACTTTGCTCTTTATTATATATAAAAAGAAATTCAAGGCTAACCATCTCGACATAGAAACATGTCTATGACCGATATTTGTGAATTGGAAATGGCCATTCCAGCCAGCGACGATGCTTGGAATGAAGGCTTAATGGAAGGAGCTACTATAGCACAACGGAACATCCTCTCGGAAGATCAATTCCATACCCTAGCCAGGATGATGGCCAACGCTTTCGGAATGACTCGAGGATTCACAATGCACTATGTTCAGCAAGTAGCTGAAAATATTGTAAATGAACTCGATAACTGTGTTGGTCAATCCGATTTCGACACATTAGAAGCGGCTACTGGTGAAAACACTACAACCCTTGGGGTAACGGAACCTCAAGTAGCCAACCTCAGTAGTCAGGTCGCCAACCTTAATACTCAGATGGCGCAGCTACCGGTTTCAGCTCAGAGTTCAAAAGGAACTAGGCAGCCTAAGATAGGCGAGCCCCCTGAGTTCAACGGAGCAGATGGAAAGGTTAAATTCCAAGAGTGGATGAATAAGATTCAACTGTGGGTTGTCCATGAAGACATTGTCACTGACAGACATCATATTAGTATTGCGATGAATAAATTGGCTGGACCCGCAGCTCAATATATGGAGCCATGGATCGAAAAACTCACTACTGGGCAGACCATTGGCTCATGGAAGGAGTTTGTCCACGAGTTAACTATCCAATACGGTCAACGAGATGAGAAAGAAGGAGCAAAGAAGGAGTTAACGGCTCTATTCATAAACACAGACCTTGCGCACAAGAATTTCGTCAAATACGCCGAGAAGTTCAGAACTCTTGGTCGTATATCCGGTTATGAGGACAATCTCCTCATTGATAAACTCAATCTTGTCATTGAGAAAGACATACGTCTAGCCCTTATTGGGTACAAGAGCGGCAACAATCTTCCCACGAAGTGGGGTGAATATCTTGACTTGCTCTTGGAAATATTCAAGGACGTACATCCGGATAAAGTACAAGGTCGTGTCTTTGGAAGAGACAAGGGACCGTCCGACGCTATGGATGTCGATTCAGTGGAAACCAAAACGAGCAAAGGAAAGAAAGGAAAAGGCAAGGCTAAGGAGCAGATTAATAACAATGGCGAAAAGAAGGAGAAATTCTGCCATATCTGCAATCACCCTTCACATAACACCATCGATTGTTATAACAATGTAAAAGGTCCCAACTACAAGCCTCGCTCGGATGAGAAGAAAGGAGATAAGAAGAAAAGCCCTGAGGATAAAAAGAAGTCAGGCAAAACTCATAAGATTTGATCGGCTGAGACAAAGCAGTCATCGGACTCCTCAGACAGTGAGGATGATACCCCAAGCGCCTCTACGTCTAAGGAAATTAATAGCGCGAAAATTGATCACCCAAAGATCATGATGAACCATTCATTCCTCAGTCCGTCTCAGACTGGAGCAAGGGCAAGAAGAAAGTATCTCGCAAGCAGGGTTTTTCCCGGCGCCACATGTAAACACTTGCCGACATGCTGGCATTAGTCTTGAGACCCATGACTTATGTAATGTAGATGCAGTCAAAAATGTGTCGTGAAATACAAATAAATCATTTTATCTACCTCTTACATTATGGGTCTACAGAAAGAAAGTGCAAGTCGAAGCTCTAGTTGACTCAGGAGCCACCGCAACGTTCATCAATAAATTGTTAGTGTGGGAAAATCACTTGGTAACAGAAAGATTGGCTATACCGTTTGCGGTTTCAAACGCAGACGACTCCAGCAATTCAGATGGCCGAATCACTAAGTACATTAATGGGTACTGTGAGATCGGAGATCACAGACAGCGAGAACGGCTGTTAGTGACCAATCTTGGGAAAAAAGATATGATCATTGGCTATGACCATCTGAAACGCCATAACCCGGAGATAGACTGGGAACGAGGCGAATGGAGATATACCAGGTGTCCTGAAGGCTGTGTCCCAGGAGTTTGTAAAAATAAACCAACTCGAGAAGAAGTCGTTGAACTCGATTTACCTGACACATTGTCATTGGATCAATTATTGGACAAAATAGGAGAAGAAGATCCCGATAATCAATACATAAATTGGGTCTCTATCGAGGCTCAAGAGGACCAACAATTCACAGAATTTATTGCGGAAATCACAGAAAAACGTGATCTAGGTTATGAGGACGATCCTTTCGGCAATGATAATGACGACTCACCAGATTGGAAACCATTAGTACCTAAACATTTATGGGAATATGGTGACGTCTTTTCAAAGAAAAAAGCAGAGCGAATGCCAGTACGAAAACCGTACGATCACAGTATCGGCTTTGAGGAAGGTGTCATGACTTGCCTATATATATTCCGAAACCCCTATGAACTATTACTTACGAACTATATGTTATTTTCATTTTTACTTATTTCTTCATTCACGTCACGTGACACTATTGACACCAAGCCACGTGACTGGTCATCACATGTCTAGGATTAGTCACTAGTATTACAAGACAGACCCGCTTTAGTCGGATCGATATCTAAGCAACGGATTATTACATAGTTCAATCTGACTCATCGGGCCCCGCTTCGTCATACATAGTCAGCATGTGATATTGTCTACCTTAGTTTAGGTATTTAGTAAATACGTACAAACATGGTCTGTGCACAGTTAGAATAGTATAAGTAGTAGAGTTCAGCTACCTCGGAGAACCAAGATCTATCCTCTTGTGTTCTCCAGGTAAGCCCCTTTGTATACTCTCGATTTACTTGATAATCAACTTGTGTTCTCCAGACACTTGCGCGTAACATCTTCACTTCCCTTCGCCCTTGCAACAGAACGCAAGTGTCTATTCAAGTGATCCAGTTCACTTAGTCGGATCCGACCATTTACAAGTCACGAAGTTCAAGTCCTAACACCCCCTACACTATCCGAGTACTTCCATGATTAGTGAATCAAACACATATAACATTGAGTAGAGATACAGCTATCTTAAGTAGTTACATCAGCTTCGAAATGGCCTCCAGGTACTTTTCGCTCGCAGCTGTGTAAGCATGGGTGCTCTCACGAATCGCAGCAAGCATTTCCTGGTTGTGTGCATCACACTTTTTGTCGGACTCAACAAAAATGTCACGGAGTTGCCCAAGTGAGTCTCCGGAAGAGTCCCCGCCCTTTGCAAGAGAGCGGCAAGCCTTCTTCTTGGGGGAAGATGGAGAGGGGGCGCAGTTCTCTCTGTCTGAATCTGAGTCTCCATCAGAGCTGATGGCACACTTGTGACGCTGCATAGTCTTCATTGAAGCACTGCAGAGAGCTTCTCCGCCTTGCTTGTCTTCAGCAGCTTTCTGACAAACGAGTGTAAGTCTGAGGGACATCTTTTGAGGGGTGGAACAAATATTTACTTACATGTGATGCCTTAGCCTTCTGCTCCTCCGTCCTTTCCTTGGCTAGTTCTTTGTTGTCCAGAATGGCGTCAAGAAGGGCCGCAACAATGGTGGCATTTGATTTTCCCAGTGTGCGAGCAATGGAACATCCTACTTTGGACTCAGGGTCCTGTACGAGCACATGTTAGACAGTGATGACAAATATAAGTTGGAAACATGAGGCTCACCCATTTGTACACTAACAAATTCTCTAGCTTCGCCTTGATTACCTCCACACTGGTACCCTTAAACATGCCCTGCTTCCAAAGTGCCTCGGTGACTTGCTCCCAATGAGCTGCCTTCTCACCCCATGCCGCACCAAACAGATTTATATTGTACACGGCACGACAGAGCTCTACCAGCTCGGCCCCCGTGTATTTTGAGCGACGTCCAACTCGACTCTTGGCTTTGGCGGGCGGTGTCCCAACATTGTTGTCGTTGTCGGATGTGTCGTCATTGACAGGGGCTGGGGTAGGCGAGGGTGGAACAGGAAGAGGGTGAGGATGGGCTGGGGTGACGTCCAGTGCAGGTGCAGTGATGTCTTGATGAGCTGCGGGAAGGTTGAAGTTGTTGGCGGAGAGCGGTGATTGGATGTCAGGGTCAGGCGGCGCCAATCCACGGATCTCTGCAGCGATGACAGCCTCAATGAGCAGCAGTGATCACTTCGCCAAATCGAGCCATGGTGGCCTGTCAGTCATGGGCCACAATTTTCACACTGTAAATTCACTGCAGATTTGAAGTTCAAATGAAAAGATTGACTCCACTTTCATTGTTACAATCAATTGAGAAAACACTCTACTAATAGTGTCTAATAACACATGTTTGGCAAATCCAAGTACCACGCGGTGTCACAAGTTGCCACTTGTTGGCAGGGGCCAAATAGTGACACCGCGCGGACCGTGGTTGCCCACCGCTATTTACGCGACTGCTGGTGTGATGTCATTGTGACGCAAACTTGCTTGTCACCCGCCCGCATCCTCGCTGCCAATGTTTGCGATTTCAGCTGAATGTTGCATGTTGCAGTATTCAAATGCTCCTTCAGACCACCACTTTTCTCACATCAAATCTACCGCTTAACTTAAACCAGCGACTTCAAAAGTTTCCAAGAAACTTCAACAACGATGCCAACGGCAACAGGTCAAACGCAGAGCCTACTTTCGCGCGCCGTCCATCTCCCCACAACGATATTTACCTCACTACTCGCAACGGTGTATGTTCTCATTCAGCGCATTATCGTTCTCGTGTTTGCCCCGCCCCCTCCACCCGCCCAATGGGCTGGGTGGAATGGGACTGACGGCGAACTGGGGACTAAAGGCGGTAGGACGAACGATGAGGATCGGAACGACAACTGGAATGGCATCAAGCCTCATGGACGGATTGCCGTCGTCGGCGCGGGGCTGACGGGAGTGAGCAGTGCTGCGTACGTCATTTCCGTAGTATTGTCCCTCGTGAAGAGCCCTGCTAATTAGTGCATGCAATAGACATGCTATCGCCCACGGATTCTCCCCCATCATCTTTGAAGCCTCCCCATACGAGGCAAGCAGCGAAGATGCACCACCTGTGGGCGGCATATGGACGCACGTCAACTCGTCATCGGGCTTACAGCTGAACTCGCTCCTCTACCGCTTCTTCCCGGGCGTGCGCTGGTCGCGCGCTTTCCCACTCAGGGACGAGATCTTGGGCGAGGTGCGGCGCGTATGGGAGACCTATGGGCTGAAGGAGCGTACACGGTTCGGGGTGAGTTGCGATATACGTTCATCTACCCATCCCACCTGTCGTTCTCCCACAATATCACCCTCCTTTTTAATGCACGTATATGCTGACAAATACCTCAAAGACACGCGTGTCATCCATCCGTCGCGCTCCCTCAGATTACAGCGCTCCGGACGGTCACACGCGCTGGGTAATCAACGACGGAGCTGAAGGCATCTTCGATGCGGTGATCGTCACTGTGGGGACTTGTGGGGAACCGAAGTGAGTGCCTACTTACATGCTGTGCATTCACGTTGATATCTAATTTCTCAAAGATGGGTCAAATTCCCCGGCATGCCCGAAGATTATGGCTCCGTCAAGCGCTTCGAGAGCTCAGCAAACAAAAGCGGAATTGAGGGCAGTTCCGCCGCTGGCAACGAAGACACGCCTCAGAGCCCTTCCGATGGGCCCGCCCAGGACTCGGGCGAGCATTCTGACTCCGAATCGGGCGACGACGAACAGGGCGATGACGCTGAGCACTTGTCCAAGTCGCAGAAGCGCAAGATCCGGAAACGCAAGCAACTCGCGCGCGAGGACGAGGATGTGAGCAGCCCGAGCGCGGCAAGCTTCCACACTGCGTCGCAGAACACCTCGGCCAGGACGGATGGTGAGAGCCAGCCTTCCCCAAAGCAGGAACGCAAATCCGAGAAGGATGGGAAGGACGAAGAGGGCGCCACGCCGTTCACCCGTGGCCCCGTGCTGCACTCGTCGCAACTCGACTCCCTCCCGAGACACCTCCTGGCTGGTAAGCGCGTCGTCATCATCGGCAGCGGCGCAAGCGCCGTCGAGGCAGTGGAGACTGTCCTCGGGCGCACGGGGGATGGCGAGAAGGAAGATCGAGCGAAGTGCATTGTGCTGGCTCGGGACGACAAGGTACGCATATATTCCCTAGAAATGATCGGAGCGTGCTCATGTCGAGGGTACCTGCAGTGGATCATCCCGCGCAACATCATTTTCGACACGCTCATCGCCGCCCAGCCCTTCGGGCGCGAGATGCCCCTCTCGTGAGCCCTTTCCGCCCTCGTTTGACTCTCGCGCTCACGCTAATGCGCTGGTGCAGCTTCATCTGGGAGCAGTATCTCGCCCGCACGCAGTACGCACGCACCCCTGAGATGCTGCCCCATCATAGACCCATCTTCGCTGGCACACCCGTGGTGAACGATGAATTCCTTGGCCACGTCGCTGACGGGCGATGTGAGTACCTCAGGTGCGCTCTGTCTCTTGTTCCTCGGACCTCGTTAATCTGACTAACGCCGGGCATGTAGATGTGACCCCATCAAGCTCACCCCGAAGGGCGTGCTCATCAACCTGCGCACGCGCGAGTCGCGTCCGGGTGATGCGGGTAAGGAAACAGAGGTTGCTGCAGACGTCGTTGTTCTCGCTACTGGCTTCGAGAAGCCAACCATTGACTTCCTTCCTGACGATTTGTTCCCTGAGGGGTACGAGGTGCGCTTGCTCGATTTCACTCGGTAAATCAACTCCCTATGATGGCTAACATAAGCTTCATACGTAGCGCCCGAACCTGTACCTGCAGAATTTTGCAACGGAGGACTGGAGCGTGCTCATGACGAACTCGAGCTACGTGAATGCCATCGGTGAGTCTGATCGCATATCTATCCACAGTGGCCACTGGCTAAAAGGCGGAATGTTCATGCAGGTACTGTGTGAGTGCTGCCGCTGCTGTAGGTACCGAACATCTTACTGACAAACGAGGGTTCGATAACAGCGGTCATTTGTGAGTCCCGCTTCCCCCTAAGGCGCCTATAACTGTTGACTAGAATGGACCTGCTAGCCACATCGGCATCTACACTCGCATCCTCCTCACCCTTCTTCTCGACCCCGGCGCGCGCCCGGAAAAGAAAGATATGAAGCTCTGGGTCGATGTCGTGCGCTACATCAAGCGCGGCGCCAGTGGCGGCGCGCTCGGATTCTTCACTTATGCTGAGCTCAGTACGTTTCTCTTACTCTTGGAACATGGGCTATGTAGGCTGATGCAGCGTGATAGCGATTTGGCTGGTGGCTTTTCACCTGTTCAGGCCCGATCGCATCCGCTGGGGCTTCTTCATCTTGCAGGGGTGGGGCGTGTATCCTCAGGCAAGAATGGCCGTGGCCGGAAGCCCGTGAAGACGTAGATTCATGTTGCCTGAGTAAGTGGCAAGTCGCAGGTGTGTTTATAATGCTGATCGTTCCTGCGATTTCCTCGAGTTCAGATAACAAAAGCTGGAAAATATTCACGCAGTGAGGTGCGTGCATCGCCATTTCAGTCCTGGTTCATCCATACCCTTGCTAACTGTACTTGGTTCAGGATGCTTGACCAGTGAATTTAAGAAAGCATGCATAGACAAATATACCGACTGCACTGAAGAAGAATGCCATGGACATGTACGATTGGAGTAGACAAGCATAGACCATATCCGAAAGCCATAAGTTACGAGCTCACCAAGTATAGACTGTACCCCAAATTGAATGGACCAGTTCGTTCCTGTGTAAGGATCAAGCTGTATCGAACTATATATTCGCCTCAGGAGCGGAATTCGGTAGCCTGACTTGAAGTTGCGAGGGGGTCGATGCAATGTGGCAAAACTGTCGCTCAACTGCAGGGCTTGTACGGGCAACGGAAAGAGCGTTCATCTTGCTTAGTTTTACTATTTCCGGCGCCAATTTTTTGCGTAGTGGCCTGCAGCTGTGTGAATGGTCCGAATGTTGCCACAGCTCCTGGAGGCTGGCAAGGAAGGGACTGAGGGGCCTACCGGCGAGAGCTTTAGAAATATATAGATAGTATGACTTTGATCTGGGGGAAGCTGCGTTTTAAGCTTAAGGGTTCTCGACCTCCTAGTTGCAGTACAATGTACAAAGCCGGTTCAACCAAATGTAAACACGCGAAAAAAGAAAGAAAAAGTGCCGTGACGTGCGATCAACAATTTCCAGCGCGCACAGCCCCTACCGCACCTCCACGTCTCCCCCGACGTGCAGCATGGAATTCCTTCACAGGCAACTGGCGACTCTACAAAATCATCTTGCTTTCGTGACCACCGACGCTATCAACTGGAAGGGTTACGTCCAAGGCTTCTCATGGACCGTCACGCTCTTTGAGACATACCTGCTCATCCGCCAATACCCCCTGTACTCAAAGAAAGAGCCACCTGCCGTGCTTGCGCCTCATTTCCCCCCGGGGAGTGACACTTTCGAAAAGTCGCAGAAGTATGGGAGAGACAAGGCCCGGTTCTCCATGTTCTCTGGGTTATACAAGCAGTGCATCGACTCCGCGATGATTCACTATGGGTTCTACGCATGGTCCTGGTCGACTGCTGGTAAACTTTTGGGCTTAGCTGGTTATGGACCTGAGTACGAGGTGAGTGCGCCTTGTGTTAGTGTTGCCGGGTCATCGCTAACAGTATTCCAGATCGTCCAGTCTATCGTGTTCGTCGGCGTCCTCGTCTTCTGCTCGTCAATGCCGTCTCTCCCCCTCTCAATATACTCGACGTTCGTCCTTGAGGAGAAGCATGGATTCAACAAGACCACGCCGGCACTCTTCATTACCGATATGCTCAAAGGTTGGGCACTCGGCATCGTCATTGGATCACCGTTCCTCGCTGCATTCCTCTACGTCTTCCAGTGGGCCGGAGACCGCTTTGTGCCCTGGCTCATGGCATTCCTGTTCGTCTGCTCCCTCTCTGACCCTTACAATTTGCACTCACACGTGTTTGATAGGCTGACATTCCAAATGTCGATGGTGATTCTGTACCCGACCGTCATCCAGCCTCTATTCAACAAGCTCACGCCCCTCGCGGACGGTGACCTGCGCACGCGCACCGAGGCCCTCGCGACGAAACTGAACTTCCCGCTTACGCATTTGTACGAGATCGATGGGAGCAAGCGCAGCAGCCACAGCAACGCATACTTCTTCGGTCTTCCATGGGCAAGTATCTCGGCTCTTCCCGCACACCCCTGGCGCTCATTTTACATTTCCCTTTGCGCAGAGCAAGCACATCGTGATCTTCGACACTCTGATCAAACAGTCCTCCGCGGAAGAAGTCGAAGCTGTCCTCGGTAAGAGCCGTCCTCGTGCCCCCCTACTTGACATTGATTGACATCGGATGCATTTTAGCGCACGAGCTCGGCCACTGGTATTATCTGCACCCTACCAAGATGCTCGCCTTTTCGCAACTGCACATCTTCACCATCCTAGCGTTGTTCCCCGCATTCCTACACGCACCGCCCTTGCTTCGCAGCTTTGACTTTCCCAAGGCGGTCGCCGCGCAGCCCCCGACGATTATCGCGTTCCTCCTCTTTCAGGTAAGCATTCTTTGTCCAGCTTGATGCATAGTTCCGCTAACTCGACCACGCAGATGATCCTGACCCCGCTGGAGGCGGTCGTCGGCATCGCCATGAACGCGCTCTCGCGCAAATTCGAGTGGGAGGCGGACGCGTTCGCGTGCGAGCTACAGGATAAGCTCGCGGACCCCGGAATGAAGGATATGGGCGATAGATTGGGGCGTGCACTGATCACGCTGCACGTCGAGAACCTGAGCACGGTATGGGTGGACTGGATGTACTCCGCGTACCACCACAGCCACCCGACGCTAATGGAGCGCCTGAAGGGGCTCGAGGCGTTTGGGGAGAAGAGGGTGAAGAAGGAGTAGAAGTGTGTCGCCGAGGCTTAGTGTGTTGGTATTTACTTATTTGCGCTAATCGCTGCCTTGCAGTGTAGTCCCTCGTTTGTGTGTACGACACGCCAGTATCTAATTGAATGCAGCCAATCGCACCGTCTTGAGTCGCTTGAAGCAATCGTCTCAGACCCAGCTCGTCACTTGAAATTATTCTCCTTTCTGAAACTGGCAAGTCCCTGCCGTCAATAGATCCATCTCAACGTTGATCATTCGTTCTTCGGCGCTGGCAGGCACTCTCAGGCACTCCGACCATCGTACGCACCCAATGTGGATGCTGTGCGGTTGAACGACTCCAGCGAACATTCTATTCGAGCACCTGGGCATCCCCCACACGCCCAAGCAAGATGTGCCGAGGCGCAGTCGGCGTTCCGCGGGGCTAGAAGTGCTCAAATGAAATTCGAAGCAATGCTCACGGCCCGAGAACAGTTGCTTGGTCAATGGCCTAGTTCAAAGGCCAAAGCACTTCCTTGGCCAGGGCCGGCCCACGAGTGCCTTGTATCATGCGAGGTTCAAGCGTAACGCGCGCAACGGTTTAACTGAGGCTATCAATCGGATCGATTCAACTGCATACGTGAATGTATTGTCGCCATCTTTCTACGGAGGGCTGTGATGTAAAAGAAGATTGAGATATTCACGAACCACAGGCTCACGCTGCCAACCCGGTCTTCACCTTCACTGGCGGTTTATGTGAACGCCGTAAAGAACGACTCCCGGATATGTCAATTAGAATTATGCGTCCATGTTTTATACGGCATCTTAATATCACAAATTGAAAGCTGCCGATTCGGAGCAACGTTACATACTAGACTGCGAACACGGAGGGATGAGGAAAGTTATTATATTTTAGACATGTAAATACAATCAGCACGCCCAGCCCCAGAAACAAGAGAAAAATGGGAGATGATTATAAGGAGCACGATAGCGGTGTGAAATAGCAGGACAGAGCAAAAAGATAAGCAAATAAATGCCAAGGCTGTGTGCAAGGGAACAAAAATGACCAGGCATCACATGGGGAACTGCCCGTTCCAACCCTCTAAAGACGAGGTACCCACCGCTCCAAAGGAATCCGATAGAGGCTCTTGCGGTGAAAAAGTGACCTGCGGATCTACACTGTATTCGTACGCTGCAGGCTGTCGGAGGTTGAGACCATAGTAGGGGTAGGGTTGCTGCGGTGGTGGTGGTGGTAGCCCAGCGTTCGAGTGTGTATACTGCATCTCCGGATGCGGGGTGTATGCACCAGTGTTCATCGACGTAAAATCAGGGACGTCGCTGCCCGATGGCGTATTGAATATAGCGTGAAACCTGGCGGTGGCAGCGGCCTCGTATTCCGGGGAAAGAATAAAAGGTTTGTCCAGGTCGCTGACAAATGGACTGGCAGGCGACGAGACCGCCTCCGTCGGCATGGGCGGACTAGTACTGGAACGGTACGACGTACTTGCTGACGAAGATGCGAAATATGGTTGCGACGCAGCGGGTCCATGGCCGTGACTGGGAAAGGCCACATCTGGATGATAAACCGGCGGATTTGGCCATGGCGATTCCCAGGGAGTGTATGTCGACGCGCCTCCATATCTAGCATCAGACTCGGCAGGCGTTGGTATCGGAGGCGACCGCGGGCTGTGCGATGAGCCCGACGTCGGAGACGATGAGCGGTCAGGCACGGAGGGCTTCGGCTTTCGGCGGAACCAGGAGCCTCGCCGTTCTGGTCTGGTAACCGGCTCAGGGTGACCAGTGGCCAGAGGGCCCTTGGAGCTGAGGCGTCTGGCACGGTCGGCTTTGGCTTTGGCCGGCAGACGAGACTCGGCGATGGGGGAGACCGGGGGACTTGCCAGAGTTTGGACGGAGAGTGGCGTCGGCGTCGGCGCGCGGTCTTCACGCAAGAATGGTTGCACGGTAGGCTGCGCACCGTACTTCTTCTTGCGGGTCAACCCATGAATCTTTTGTAAGCGGGTGACTAGGCTTGGTTTCGTGAATTCTGCCGGAGGTTCCGGCGATGATCCTTCGACTAGTGGTACCTGTACAGTTTCCGTGGCGTCCATTGGAAAGGTATAATTGCGGAAAAACGGTGGAGGTTCGAAATTCTGCGGAAATATTAGATGGCATAGACGGTATGTGGAGATGGCGT
>JACXVL010000002.1:13461-86152 GCA_014898675.1 Athelia sp. TMB
ACTAGTGGTACCTGTACAGTTTCCGTGGCGTCCATTGGAAAGGTATAATTGCGGAAAAACGGTGGAGGTTCGAAATTCTGCGGAAATATTAGATGGCATAGACGGTATGTGGAGATGGCGTACTGGGGTTGTTGGTAGCGACGTAGGTGTGGTGCGAATGACACTGAACGACTCTTCAAGATTCAAGTAAGACACGAGCAAAAAAAGCAGATGCAGATTATGCAGACCTTCAGCAGGAGCTTCAGTAGATGCGGTCCCCGCTAAATGAAAGCGATACATAGTTGTATCAGCGGGGAACCACGGAACAATCTCCTGATGGTTCTGTCGAGTCAACTATAATGGATAATTAAGTGATGCCAGCTCCACTGATAGACAAGCGCACACGCACGGAAGTGTAAAACAAGGCGCTGATGGGCTCCATTTGTTCTGCCGGATTCAAGACCACGTGTAAAAAAATCTTCTCCTGTACGCAAAATCACCATTTAGAATGCAAACGGGACAGTCTGAGGACTCACTGTTTGCATTCTTGTGGCCAATTGTTGCCACTCAGCAGTACCGGTCGCTCGAGGAGACGAGGCGGCGACGAGAATGAGATGACGTGCAGCAGGTTGGCCTTTATGTGCTGCGAGAAGGAGCTGGCGGTGGGTAAGGATAATGGTCATTATAAGGCATAAAAGCACACGACCACACACATTTATTCCCCGATTGATTAGTCCAACAGATATTTTATTGCTCTCTCTGATATCAAAGCGGATGTCTGGAAGCTCCTTGTCGTAGTGGGACGGGGAAGCGGCGTCATCGCTGACTGGGGAAGATTCCAACCACAGGACCTGGATCTTTGGGATGGAACAGAGGGGTAGGGGGAGATGGTAGTTTAGAAGGAGAGAAGCGGCATTCTTTCAAGGTGAGCACGAACAGGGACGACCGGATTTGCGAGCCTCATGGTTCCAAGGAGAGTGGGAAGGTGGTGATCCCGCAGATCAGGCCAGCCGTTCATCATCGGCCCAGAGTTTTCAATAAGGACCAGAGTGGCGACGGGTTCACCTGGTACTGGAGGCTTGAAAAGTGCTTTGGGGGCCCGCATAGCTGGAGGTGCTGGCCCAGATAGAAAGACGTCGGATAAGTATCGCAAGAGAGGTTGCTAAGTCAGGCTGATCACTTCCAGGTCCGAGCACGAGTCTCTGGTTCCGCGGCACCGTCTATATTTCACACCCCGCGATCGTGAGCACGGCTCGAAATCCGTCCGGATCCTTCTGATCACCGCTCCGAGATATTTGTGCTTACCCAAAAGTCTAAATGCTTGATGGAAGGGGCGAACAGTATGTACATAAGCTGCCAGTCGGAGTGTTCTAGTAATAATCCGCGCACTGTCAAGTGAGTGGCTACTTCGGGCTTGGGGCTCAGGCACTGCAAAGGGCGGGGTACAGTCAATTTAGAATAACCATACAACAATTATAGTTTGGGAGCATCAATCCTGAAACAATATAACGTACCAATATATTCACAAATGGCATAGATATTGCTTGATAGTATCGATCGTCACACTGAAGTTTGTTCCGGACGCGTGTTCGCATCGGAAACCGAGCAACACGTGCCGGCAATATCACAATCGATGGCTCTAGCCAGGCCCGTATCTCCGCAGCCACGGTCAGAATGTGAGAGTACGACAGATATGTACATGCGATCTCAATACAAAGTTCATGCGTCAGATTCGTGGTACCGATACGCCCTTGCATCGGCTCGCCCCTGCTCCACATCAACACTCATCAACACTGGTACAGCCAACCAAATCATGCAAACCAAGAAGAAAAATGCATATCGGATGTTCCCGGTGCTGTCTGCAATTATACCCACCACTAAAGGACCAATGAAGGAGCTTGACTTAAAAACCAGCGAGCCGTTAGATAGCTCCGATAGTAAGAGATGTAAAGAACTTACTTTATCGGTGATAGAGAATAATCCATACCTGCATGGAGAGGCAGTAAGTTAAATTGAACTGGCGGAAATAATAAGCCCAAATACGAACCACCTTGCCTCCTCGCCTGGCGGTAGAAGCTCGGCGTAGAACGCTCTAGCATAGCTCTGAAACGCGCCGTACACAAAACCTGCAAGCGCTCAGCTAGTCAGCAAAGCGCGGGCCGAAATTGCACCCGATCGCACCAAAATAAGCCGCCAATACGAACAGCTCTTCCTGTGTTGTCAATCCTCCGAATCGGCCGTTTCCGCGCAGTGCAGGCAAAAATCCGAGACAGCCATAGGCAGGCATAAGCGATGCCATGATGACAAGGATGATTAAGACTTTGAGATTGGTCCATTGGAAGCGACGCTGCAGGAATGGCCACACAAGCGAGCCGATGATGCCGGAAGTTGGCGCTAAGATACCAACGAGGATGAGGGCTGCTGGCTTCATGTGCAGCGTGGTCTTTCCAAACAGCACGGCAGTCGAGGTGATAGTAGTAAACCCTATTTTGAAAGTTTAGTGGCGGTCGCGAGTAGTTGAAGATGTGCCTGACCATCTGAGAGCAAGAACCAGGCAGCCAGGTAACGGAAAGTATTTTGCAACCGCTTGATCTCACGCCAACGCAGCATGCCACCCAGTCTGCGCCACGCAGCACCAATTTGCTTGCGAAGATTCCAATCCTTGCCATCAGCGGCCGGATCTGCTGAGTCGAGCCATGCGGGATTACGAGTCGTTGAACCGTTCGGAAGCCAGATTGCGGCAGGTATCGAGAATACAGCCCACCTGACCAACTATTAGAATCGTGATGGGGTTTGAGGAAGAAGGCAAATACCAAATTCCGCTCAATCCAATAGCTAGTCGCAGGGAAAAGGTAGTCCCATGTAAGCTCGTGACCGGTATAAGCGCCAATATAAGAAGCAGTATCCCAGCGGCGTAGCCGAGCGCGATGCCAAGTGAGGAAATCCGGGAAACAGCGTTGGAAAGAGCCGTGTCGTACTCCTTTTTGGCACTTTGCATAGCCTCACTAGGAGGGGCTCCATCTGCCAGTAAAGGTTCTCTTTGTGCTTCATTCGAAGAGCGCTCCAAATTGTCGCTGCTAGGCCCGGTACCCGAAGTTTCTTCAAGCCTGTCAAGAAGCAGAAGAACTTCTGGGGAAGATTGCGCAAGCGCAGGAAGATACGCATTCATGGCTACGACACTAGCACCGAAGCCAACATTAGCAAGCAAGGCCAAAAGAGCCGATAGGAGCCATAAGTTGGAACTGGAGGGAAGGGCGAGGAAGAGGGTCGCCGCAGTGGCGCCGGTGAATGCAAACATGAGGAGCAGCTGCTTCCGGTGGGATGCTTTATGGACAGTCAGATTAGATATCAATCAATAATTTCATGAGTGCTCACGATGGTCCGCTATGGATCCCATGGATATCACTGTCAGGGCTTGCAATGCTACCGAAAGTGAGTAGACGTAGAGACTGTAATTAATCGGTTGGTGAGAACCTTTGCATGTTCGGGAGCGGCACGAGACGCACCTAAAGCTTGCGCTGTCTATCCATACCCAACCAACTTTCACGACACAGCGTGCCTCGTCGCTTTGGACATTAATGGAAGCAGACGAACAAGATTGTGTACGGTCTGGGGACAAGAAGCCGTTATCCCGGGCGAATTGTTCCAGACAGATGGGGAGGAAGAGCGTCAGAGAGACTATGACGAAAACCTCGCTGTTCGAGACGGAAGGGTTGGCTGAAACTTCTCATGTGTGCGGTTAAGTCCACGTACCTCGCAAATGCATAGCTCAGCCAACCGCGCAATTGCTTTTTGTACCGGGCAGCAGTTTCCAGATGAGTCATAGTAGCACTGATCCGGATTGCAGTGTTGCAGGCCCTTTTATGCCAACAGAGTGAAGACGCGTTCGAAATCTGAAGTGGACGCGATCGAGTTGCCAGCGAGTGTAATTCAAGTGCCGCGCCTCAACAGGCGTTCCTGGTGGCTCTGCCACCGCGATTGGCTCCGAGTCGACATTCTTCGCTTCCGAGACTTTACAGCAATGAGGGTTCGTAGTAGTGTGGGGTTTATAACCCTTGTGTAATATACAAGGGGGTTTTATACATGTATTTTACCGTAAATTACACGGGGGGGTCAGTGACCTTGGTATATAACTCGGTAAAAAACCTAAAGCGGAATGACAGCTGTCAATCGCAATCACAATCTTGAATCGATTATCTTTGACTTCAGTTTTCAATTCAATCGCGGACTTACGCTCGCGCACTTTTCCCTCGGTTCAAATCTCGCGATGCTTTCCGAGGAAGACCTACAGAGGCTCACAAGTGCGTCCAAAGCTTTTCTGACCCAAGATGATTTTGGTACTGTGCAGGTGGAAGATGTGATGCAGGATGTCTTTGGAGACTATGCAGCTCGAAGCAATTCAGCAGAAGCAGTTGAATGGGCCAAGTATTGGGACACACTTGCTGGCTACGAGGAGACTGTTAGGGACAATGAGATGAATGCCGGACTGCCTCCTTTAGTACGTTTACCTTGACCCCACCAATCAGAAGGATCGTCGCTCACCTGCATTTGGATAACAGTTTCCTGGACAGCTGCCACCTGTCATCGATGTTGAAGAAAGTGGTTCAGAAAGCGAAACAGAAGATGCTTCCACTCCGGCAATCCTAAAGTCACTTGATCAAGCCGCCGCCGCCGTTCGCGAGAAAGAGCGAGCCGAACGCAAGGCAAACGGAAATAAAATTCCTCAAATCAAAGGGAGGCCTGGAGCCCCGGGTGTTGAGCTTCTAGCAAAATTAGTCATTGAGGGAACCACCAGGAACAAGCGTGGAAAAGAAGTTAAAACATACTGGTGCATTGGCTGTGATCGTTCTCGAATGAACAACACAAGAGGTCGGGCCTATACCCATGCAAATGAATGCTCTGTACGTCTTCGCATTACATCTTTGCATATTTTATATCTAATAGAATTCATAGTCGCTTCAGAGGAACTGGCCTAACGAGTTCCGTGAGGCCAGTGATGCATTGTATGCGATGTCATCAGATGCGATTCTCTCGGGCAACTCGGCGCCACCGAAGGTCCGTGGTGGCAAACGCAAAGCCTCGACTGCAGGAGCAGGTCGAGAGTCACCTCTGCTCAATGCCTTTTCTTCGTCTTCCAATTTGTCACAATCAGCCTCATCGTCTACTACCTCAGCCACCCCACCCGCTAGTACAGCTCCCCATGCTCAAACTCGCACAGCACCTACTATGAAGCAGAGCAGTTTGAAGGCGAGCTTCAGCGTCATAAACCCACTGTCTGCGATTCGGCAAGCCGAGATCGATCGGTTGTTGCTCCGCCTATTGGTCTGCTGTGCCCTGTCATTTGCTTTACTTGACAGCATGTTCTTTTTCGACTTCTGCTATTCACTGTATGTAATTTTCATTCTTCCGCCGCACCATGCACTTCTCACTCAATTGATTCAGGTGCCCAGCATATTCTGTGCCCGACCGCTCACATTTTATCTCAACCCATCTCGCAGCTGAAGCACTTGCCGTCTCACGCCAAGTAGCCACTTTCCTCGGGGCATTCATCCACCTCAGTCTGTCATTTGATGGATGGTCAAGTAAGGGACACGACGAAATCTACACAGTTCATATCACCACTCCTGGCCGTCGCTCAATTCTGGTGGATGGTCTCATTCTCTCGGGAGTGTCTACTACTGCAGAAAATCTCTTTGGTTTAATCTCGGAAGTGAGTTACCTGTTTTGTAATTGGCGAAGGTATCTGACACGTCATCTATATCAGGTTATTGAACGCTTCATCGCTTCTTGCTTCTCGCTGGTCGTCTCTGATACTACGGGAAATGTCAAGAAGCTCCGACGTCTGATCCATGAGAAGTGGAGATGGATCCTCAACTGCCCAGACCCGTGTCACCAACTCAGCTTGATGATGAAAGATGTCATGGTCGGCACCAAAAAGTATCCTAAGATCAATGGCTTCGCTGAGGTATGTGTCTACAAAATACTACCTCTCTTATGATGCTCATTACTAGCCACTTTTAGCCAATGAAGATCGTCTCGGCTCTCACTACTTATTTCTCTCACAGCAACTACGGCCAGCATGTACTCAAGGACGAAATGAAATTTGATAGCAACAACCGAGGCATTCAGAATGCCGGCGCAACACGGTTCTCAAGCTTCGCACTGAATGCCAAAAGCATCCTGCGCTGCCTTCCCACCATCCAGCGCTGTTTAGAGAGCAGCGCCTTACATTTTAATACCAAAGTGGTCAGTCTTCATTTGAATATCTGCATGCTTGCACGCTGACACAACCAACATGGATTTAGACTGCTCATCTCAAGAAGTACGTTGAGTATGGCACCTCGGAGAGCTTCACCTTCCAGGCACAGCTCTTCACTATTGACGCACTCCTATCACCTATTGCCCGTGGCCTCAAGACCCTCGAAGGCCAAAACACAACTTGCTCCGATGTCTTCTCGATTTACATTGGGATCGCAATTGGCTTTACTCGTGTCTTTCAAAAACCCAGTACGTGAATGTCCCGTTTTGACCGGTTCTTCAATTCTGATCACTTGTCTGAAAAGATGACCCAATTTTCGTCCATCGAGACAAAACATATGCCGTTTTCAACCGACGTTTTAGAATTTTTATGGCCGACTGCACAGACGACATGTTCCTTCTTGCCTACCTGTTAGACCCAAGTACGTGTTTACATACACATCCTAACATGTTTTCTTACCCCCGATCATCAAGTTTTCTATTGTGATGGTGCACTCAGACTTAATCTCCCTCACCGAACCAACTTCAGCTCGAAAACCGTCTCGCCATTGGTTTTGAGACTCATCTCCGCTGCTCGATCGATGCTTCAAGGCGAGCAGCTCCGCATGCGCAGTGGCGGTGAAGCCGAAGGCAGAATCCTCATCACGCAGCTCGAACGTATGTGCTCTTTTTCATTAATAGCTTGTGCTGATTGCTTTAGGCTATATGTACGGTGACGCACCATTCAATGATAAATGCCTCGATCCGCTACAACGTCTAGCATGGTGGAAGTCGAGAGCTGATGATAGTAATGCATCCATTCTTTCGGTGCGTCCTCATATTCATTACAATGGCAATCATACTAACATACTGTATGTATAGATCATCGCAATCAAGCTCTTCTCTGTTTCACCCTCCGAGATGTGTGACGAACGTACCGCTTCAAAAATGACTGCCTTCAACACTGCAAAGCGTAATGGGCTTACGGGCCGTCACATCATCCAACTCGCACAGCTTCAGAGCTGGTGGAAAGACGGACCACTCACCTCGAGCTCGAAATTCACCCATAGCGCCATCCTTCACTTGCCGAAACCACAGAACGAAGCCTCGGCGTCCCCAATCAGCCTCCCTGCTCCAACCCTTGCCGATCTCCTCAATCCCATCACTCCAGCTGAGGAGGCTCTGCTGTTCGACCATCCGGATCCATACGGTCTGCAATCTTTGACCGATGACGACGAAACTGAGGATGAGGATGGAGAGACGCCCACGATCACTCGAGACGCAAACGCTACACGTCTCGATATCGAGTCCCTTGTAGACCTCGGCAACAAGGCTCTCGTGTCTCGATACCAGGGATTCAAGGACGCCGGCGCAGCCAACACCAGCACAGCAACTCCAGTGGCCGGGACGTCGACACAATCTTCAACGCCGTGGGTGGATACATCAAAATCGTGGGCCCCGCTTTCGTTTTGAGCTTGCGGCTCGGCCTGCTTTGCCTATACGGCTTTTTTTACACGAAATGGGTTTTTTACAAGGGTTTTTTACATGTAAAATACAGGTATAATACACGATGTAAAATACTTTCGTTACATACCGAAAGTATCATACTCAGACCCCAAAATTTTTCGCCGTATGATACACGCTGAAATAATTATAAACCCCGCACTAGTTCGTAGACACATCATGAAAAAACTCAGAACAGCCCACATAATTGACCACCTGATGTTTGGATATTCTTGCTGCTCGCTTCGTACCAGTTTCCAGAATTTGCTATCGACTTTGAGCTCTTTCTGAGCAGGATGGATGTTGAGTCTGAAGTTACCAGACATACTTTTTTTTGAGCGAGTATCAATAGTAAGCGGGCATAGATCATGTACCCACATGACGTCGGGACACGGAGTGGAGCTAATCTGCAATATCTACTGAACGGATAACAGAAAATTCCGACGCAAAAAACAAGATCGACGCAATCCGGGCTCTGAGTGGTCACGGAAACATGAATCTTGCATTAGCAGCGACTCGGAGGTTGCACTGCTACTAGCAGGCTCATCAACGGCTGAGACAATGGGGTTGACGCTCGCTGCGTTGTACGCTTTAATTATATCAATGACGCTGATCTGCAGTCATGTCGAGCTAGGTAAGCATGTGGTCTACGGCATCTTTCAGTTAATCAAACAGGAAGTTTCTCGCTGTTGAAGGTGAACAAACACAGTATAAAAAAGGTTGTGAGATCCCATTCACGATACGTTAGACCCTGCAAGATGAGAAGCAGCCTAAAATATGTGTTGCCATTTATCTATAAGCCCTGGGTGGAGTGATCCATAGATCGATCGTTTAGCGTGACAGCAGCGATGCCATCAATAAAGATAAATCATAAGAGTGCAAGGAAAAGAGGCCTGGTACGAATGCGTGAAAATATGTTGAGCAAGGTATAAAGAAATAAAGAGCGTGGATTTGAAGACCAAATTGATAAGGGTGGATTAGCTTCTTCGACAGCAATCCCGGATTTCTTGATATATAATTTATCAACCCGTTGCTACAAGAGAGAGGAAAGTCCTAAATATGATGGCGGTCGACTGTTGAGCAAGGAATGTGCTGGAGGCCAGCTGTCAGTAGGGTGAGCGCTTCGACATTCCAGAGCGAGCAGGTGCGCGGTGGAGAAATTGATATTTTGAACTGAGCATCGGTATGTAGTTCCTGTCGATTCTCACCGGGGGGTGTGAGCTCCCAATATGAGAATGGTCTGAATCGTCATGCTGGCCGATGGCCCCAGAAACATTCTTCAACTTCAAGATCGCAGCGTCGACCATGGACATTGAATCGTTTCGTTACTGTAATACAATATACCTTGTTTATGACAGGACCACTTGACAACGACGCAACTGGCGTCGTCCTGATTTGATAGCTTGGGAACAATGTATGCTCGTCTGAAAGTAGATGGAATTTTTTTCAACGAGGTTGAACGGCGACGCAGAATACCAGTTCCCGTTCACGATTCAGACCTGGCCCATCATAGCAGTCGTTGCGCATCGTCAGAGGTGAAAACGAAAGTCGGAGAAGCAACCAATACGTTGCAAGAGTTGCCAGAGTGAGAAATCCTTGAGTTTCCTTGAAAGCATTTGTGAAGGTTAATGACTCCAGGAATACGCAGTTAGCTCAGACTCAAAGCAAATTTAAAGGGCCCAGGGTCTGATAAAAGCTCAACAGGGGCTTATTCCATTTCCGAAAGCCAATTATCCACAAAAACGCGTGCGTGCACAGCTGCTGACCCCTTCTCCTTCGCGATCACCTGCTGCCTTGTACCACTACCTGTATTCTCTCGCTTCCCCTCATAAATAATGTCCCAAGACGAAGAAGACGTTAAACCGAAACTCAACCTCACGATAAACTACGAGGGGCAAAGTTAGTTTCATTTCGCTTGCGCTAGGCGGTGCATGATTGCATAGGAGGCTGATGATCTATGGGTGCAGCTATTACGGTGAAGGTTCGCGCGAACACGGCATTCACGAAAATATTCCAGGCGGCCGAGGTACGCGTCTTTCTCTGAAGACATGGTATGCTAGCTTAACGCGCTCTTACGCGTCTTAGAAAAAGTTTGGGAAGGAGCCGGGTGCGTATTCGCTTCCATCAATGTTTACATTCGTCTAATCTCACCGTGCAGGAACATTCAAGTTCAGGTCAGACGATCAGCGACTGAGGCCCGAGCAGACACCAGCAGAGGTAAGTACCCGCATATCCTCGCAACAACAGGCATGCCAATCAAATCTACGCGTTTCAGGTCGGGTTGGAGGATGGGGACCAGATTGACGCATACCTTGAGCAGGTAAAATGAGCTGTCCATCGCTCAGCTCTTATCAATGCTAATAATTTCCTTAGTTGGGGGGCGCTTTATGAGTCGGGTTTCACTGTCTGGTCTTGTTCTTGATACCATTGAGAAGTTTATCTGGTCAACAGTCTAACTTTTACGCTCAAGTAAATACAACTAAGGAGGTGTCTGTAATTCTTGAACTATCAATAGCCTGGCGAGCCAATGTCCTGCAACGTCACCAGATATCACTAATAGTCAGAGGGTATGCAACATCCAGAGACATTCTAAGCGATAGCATAAGTATGTATTCACAGATGGCAAACATGTCGTGACTTACAAAGCAATGCAATTATGAAAGCGGTGGTGCAGATCACACCTAGAAATGCTCCCTGGGCACCATGAGATAAAGCGCCAGAACTTTGAAAGGGGCTGCCGCCGCCGCCGACGGGTGCGGTGGTCAAAGGCGGAATAGTGACGGTGGAGGTCGATTGAGCAGCTGTTGTTGTTGGCGGGGTATATGTGGAAACGGAGGGAATGGAAGTTGATGCTGAGGCCGACAGGCTGGTAAGGGGGGGAACTACGACCGAAGCAGGGGGTGAACCTGAGGCAGATACGCTCGCTGAAGGTGTGGCTGATGCTGGAGGGGCTGTGGCACTAGCAGATGCAGTTTTCGATACTGGAGGCGCTGTAGCGGATGCAGTTTTCGAGGCTGGCGGCGCTGCAGAACCCCCTGCAGAGGTCGACTGGGCCGTTCCTGGGATTGAAGTATAACCAGCACATGTTTTCCCGGTAGGGCAGCAAGCACCTGCCCCTGAACTGTTTGCAACGCAGTATTTACCGGATTCACAGCATCCTCCGCCTGCACAGTCGGACGTGAGAAACATGACGACTGAATACTGCTACTGTGATCCCTCACCCTGACAACATGTTGCACCCTGAGGACAGCAGGAATTGTTTGCGCATCCAAATTCAGCAATCGGGCAACACCCAACACCTGATGAAGTCTCAATCAGACTAAGTGCCATTGTCTCGAAAGACACTTACTGTAACAGAACTCATCAACGTCACAGCAATCTACATATTGAAGTGGATCAGTGGACCAATTCCTAGAGAAAGGAATAAGCAAACACGCACTGCTTCCAGAACAACACTCTCCGCCTATGGGGCAGCAGTGTGTCGTGCTGCCATTGCAGGACATGGAGTTCGAAGGACACGCTTGAGGGGCGCGCCCTCTAATGCCTCGGAATTTAAGCAGTCCTTCCAATGGGTTGCTGGGTCCGGACCCCGTCTGGGGTGCAAGCGCCTTGAACATGATTGGTGACGGTGCATCTGGCGCTGACTGAGCGAGAAGGCCTGGAATCATGTCAGCGCTGACATATTGAGCAGCTCCGACGAATGCGAGCACGGCCACAGAGGAGATGTAGACCATAGCTTCAAAAGAGCGAGGGAGAGAACAACAGGGAGCAACAGGAACGCCAAGCTGAAAGTTAGTTTCTTTTTACTTATTGGGCGCGATTTGAGCGCTGAGCGCTGAGCGAGGCACGAACACAGCCAAGAATGAAGCACATGCCATTTTCGGGGTTCGCATAGCGTAAAATTTCAAGTCTGACTGTATGGTTGAGGAAGTGTGTCCCCAATGACTGTCATGGGGGGCGACCGCCCCGACGCCACTATGTAATTACACCGAGTACTCCAACAGTATTGGCGGCGCGCGCACAACAACTACTAGCTATAGTACACTCAGGTCATTCTTATTACTTACACACACCCAATATGGCAGCAATATATCGGAGAGTCGATACATTGTCAAGTATATAGCGACAAGTAAAGCAAGAAACACTGCATCTGCAAGTAATTATTGCGTCTGCTCCGCGTATATCTGCACAGGTTATGTAAGCGTGTGGAGCAGGGTGAGCGATTCTGGTGGCATACCTTAATTGTCTTATCAGCGCCGCCAGTGATAAGACGAGTGCCAGTCTGGTCGAAAGTTGAACAGAACACGCCGGCTTCTGCCTCCAGGGAGCCAGGCTGGGGAACATCTTCCATATTTTGAAATGGCGTTCCGGTGTTGTAATCCCAGAATGTCAGCGAGCCATTGTCAGCTAAAAGTCAATGAATATCCAGTTAATGATGAGTGAGATAACCGGGGTCAAGGGCACGTACCACCAGAGAACATGACCCCCTCAGCATTCACACTAAGCGTGTTGATGATCGCGTTGTGTCCGCTGAAGTTGTGCACAAAGGTTCCTTCCGGGCATTTCCACTTCTTTATATTGTTTCCGCCGGCTGAACCAGACGCGAAGGAGTATTCCGTAGGATGGATGGCTAACGCGCGTACAGACTTCTTGTGATGCGTCAGTGTTACCATCGTTTTGCCGGCCGCGAGGTCCCACAACCTGTAAGATATATGATTTGCATGTTAGCCAGTAGTCACTTGCGAGATGCCACTACACTTACCGCACGGTAGAGTCCATGCTACCAGTAATTACTTGCGGATCTGAGTCCTGACATTTCACATCTGCAACTGTGCCGGTATGCCCTGCCAGCACGTGGATTTGCGCCTTCGTCCTCATGTCCCAGACACGCGCAGATGCGTCACGGCCAGAGGTCACGAGGACATCGAGGGTAGGATGCAAGCTGAGAGAATAGACGCCAGATAAATGACCATGGTAATGTCGGATGACCTTATTGGCTTCTAGGTCCCAGCACTTGACCATCTACAAATAACAAAAATCAGTAGAGTCCCTTGGGTGAGAAAATGAGGAGATGGACCTTGTCTTCTCCGCATGAAAAGAGATACGGGTGTCTTGGACTGACTGCCAAGCCACGGACTGTGCTGATATGCCCTGTCAAACTCAGCTTCAACTCTCCACTCGCCAAATCCCATATCTTGATTACTCGGTCTCCCGCCCCTGTCGCAAACCACTTGTTCCCCGGTTCCACAGCAGCCGAACGTACCCAGCCCAAATGGCCCGAGATGACACGTACAAGTTTCCATGGCGCATGGTACGTGGGCTTAATCGTGCGCGTGGTTTTATGTAATGAAAGAGCTTGGGAGAGGGTGGAAGATGATGTTAATGTTGATTGTCTCTGTTGAGGAGTCGTATCGATAGTGGCTATAGCACGGGAGATTTCAGAGGAGGCTAAGAGATGGGTCAGCCGGTTGTTGCAATTGTGCTGTAAAGCGACGTACGTCCTGCTGTGATCGCCTTTTGGTTTGCTTTGGGCCGCGCAGGACCTACAGGACCTTGCTGCGCGAGCAGAGATGGGGGTAGTTCTTTGAAGTCTCGATATTCGTCATGGATTTTGACAGATATGCGAACGCGTGCGCTACGGCATCTCAGCTATGAAATTGAGAAGCACTTATCATAACACACCTCTTTTCGTCATCTTTTAACCCATCGTCGGGGAACGAAGCAAAAATATCACGCGTCCGTTTCGCGCTTCTTCGCAGCAGGGGCTCGAGAGGGGGAAGTGCTTCAGTGGTCGTCATTGCGTTAAGATTTACTGTAGGAAAAGGCTGATAACCCTGAGCTTTCGTCGTTTAACGAGTCAAAAGATGTGGGTGAGTCTAAGCCAGATGGCTTTCGCGTTCTGTTGCTGAAAGCCGAGTACACAAGAAAGACGAAATGAGGGGAGAACGAGAACGAGAACGAGAACCCGAAATGGAACTCGGTGCCACGATGACTGCTGGCCGCGGCTTCCTCCTTTGTGCCATCGCGTCGGTTTGGCTATTCACGAAATTGCAGTAGATAAAGGACGGTGGGGCCTCGATACAACTGTAATCTATAGCCAAGTAGTACCCACATCATGCCAGATGCTGCAGAGTTGAAAAAGCTCGTGAAACAGCTGCAAACCACGTCGACTGATCAGGTATGTGTCGTCTCGTGCCCTTCCCTTGTGCCAATATGTTGTCCCTCGATTCAAATGGCTGACAATCCTTTGCTTTCCCAGGATATCCTTACCATTCTCAAAACTCTTAAAACAGACTTCCAAGTCAATGAAGCCATACTACGGGTGAGTGCTACACGTCATTTTGATTGGACCTGCCCGTCGACGCCACTTCTGTCAGGAAAGCAAAGCTGGGTTGGCTGTAGGCAAGCTCCGTGCACACTCATCCAAGGAGGTTGCGGACCTTGCCAAAGAGGTGGTTAAGAAATGGAAGACTGAGGTGGAGAAGGCGAAAGGTGGGGCGAAGGGACCAACTGGAAAAGCGCCATGTGCGTATTCGCTCTACACTGATTCCATTCCAGATATCTTACGAGACCGCTATGTGCAGCGCGTAAGCCATCTATGACCCCTGCCCCAGCAACCCCGGTCAGCGCAAATGCATCCAAAACCGAAGTCCGCACCGCTAAGTCAGATGGAATTTCCATTTCTGCTACCAAGGACAAGACGCGCGACAAGTGTGCTGAGCTCATATACGATGGTCTTGCGTTGGATTCATCTTATCGTGAGTGTACATGATTGAATCCTCACTGATCCATTCTAAACAACTTGCCCTAGCGTCGGATCTGATCTTGAAGCGCGCAGTCGCCATCGAAGCCGAAGTAGAGAAGAACTGCGGCGGCACGAGCCAGGAATATAAGGCCAAGATTCGATCCCTCTTTGTGAACCTCAAAGACAAGAACAACCCGGGGCTGAGAGAAAGTGTCGTCAGCGGCGATATAAGCGCTGTGCGATTCAGCTCTATGACCAGTCAGGTGCGCATTCCCTGCAGAATTTGTATTTTTTATCTGACAATATCATAGGAAATGGCTTCGGAAGAGCGCAAGGCGGCGGACAGCAAAATTAAAGAGCAGAACTTCCAAAGCTCACTCGGTGCAGGAGAGCAGCAAGCAGAGACAGACGCGTTCCAGTGTGGACGATGCAAACAGGTTTGTTGCTCCAAAAAAATATACATCCTTGTCCTTACTCAAATGATTCCCCCAGCGTAAATGTCGCTACCGACAAGCGCAGACCCGTAGCGCGGATGAACCGATGACGGTGTGTATGCTCCACAACCTCTTTGTGACATTGCTCACACATGACATATTTAGACATTCGTTACATGCACAAATTGTAACAACAGGTGTGTCGATAACTTTCAAGTGTCTATTCCAACCACTCAAAGAAGTTGCTACTCAGATGGAAGTTTTCTTAGATTCATCAAACAGGATACCCCAACAATAGCCACCTTCTATTTACTGTTACACTCACTTATTCGACCTCGTCTACGTTTTACACGTTCTTTCTTTGTATTTTCTTTTTCTCTCCTCCTCTCCTCCCCCGTTGATGGGATCGAACCTGCCTCTGGCATTTTTCATTGGTTCAAAGCTCTGCGTGAATCATTGATACCGAGCCAAAACCTTCGTGTCGTAGACTCCTCATATTCACCACGTCTCTCAAAGACATTGCGGCTTTTGGATACAGGACTAGTACACAAAAATCAAAGTACCAAATTATACTGATGAAACTCGCGGACACAAGATGACTTGCGAGACAATTGCTAGCGAAAGTCAACAAATTCACACTCCAAACACAATCCCGAGTCCGTGATTCAAAACTCAAGCAAATGTAGGCCTATTTGAAAAGAATATGATAGTTTGGCCTCCAGAAGGGGTGACGTCGAGGATAGGCAATTGCACACTATCGTCGACAGCACTGTGCCAGCCAACAGAATGTACCGCTCTCGTCGCAGAAGCGGGGGCTTTGATACTTTGAAGTTGGTACTCCCCGGGCGAGTTTGAATGAGACGCCAGCCCAGGTTCGCTCCATGACTGTGCGGTGGAAAGATGTCAAAACGTCCGGTGATATCATCAGTGTTTGCTACTGACCAATTGCTGTGTCGGGCCTGTAGTAGCAGAAACCTTCCGCAAGTTAAGGACTAGCCTGGAAACGAGAGTGACGCTAATGCTACAAATAGTTCCATCAGTTCCAGTGGAAAAGGTGAGAGAAGATATAATGCTCGACTTACACGCTAACAAAAGTCGACAAGCTTCCTTTGAGGAGTGGCTGGTGAAAATCATTCGAAATCACATAATTAGACGGGAATTGCTGTAAACCATGCTAACCGGTGTGCACTAAATCGAGACTAACAGTCAGAAAGTTACGGGCTGATTAGTGCTCGTCACGCACATAGTAGGCCAGAATATTCAACAGATTCGCGAATGTCATTGCGCTAGAGTATTAGAATGTCAAGGAAGAAACGACGAACTAGCAAGAACGCGAAAGCTCGTACGCGAAATACGTGGCACCTGAGGAAACTAATAGTCAGTATAACCAGACAAACAGCAATGAAAAATATCGAACCATCTCGGAATATAAGGGATGGTATATGGACCCTACCGGTCGAAAGACGTACGCTATTCACACCCCTCGACTTAAGAGTCTTCCTCATGGTAAGCACCATAACAAGGGCATCCCAAACAAAAATGCACTCCCAAGGTACGGCCAGACCTGGAAGTGGTTGAAAAGTTATTTCTCAAACAGCGTGGAAAAGCTTACGAATTGCGCTGGAAGGAAGTGTCATTGCGTCAGTAGCGCTTGTGATAACCACCATCTACGGCCGACGCACTTCTGGCTGGTGTGTTCGATGAGGCAACCTGGATACCCGGCCAGTGGTTTGGTTTTTTGGTTTACCAGGGCAAACTGCCAAACAAATGATGAATACAAGTGTCAGGTACCAATGCTAGCCACCCACGGAGGTTAAAGCCGCAGTTCCCAATCCAACCCCAAGAAACAGGACCAGAATGCGCACATCGCGCGCGTAGATCGCATACATTCTGATGAGTAGGATGACTCGACGTTGTTTAGCAGAAGTCCAGACGATGAGAATTGCGTGGCAAGGGGCGACTCACTGCAGATCAAGATTTGGTTGGCGAAAAGAAACACTTGTCCGATTAGACCATATATTTCGCAGCTATTTGCATAGTGAGATTTTGTTGCCCCTGTGTTGATTTGGACGAGTGCTTGAAACACACCTCTACGTAACATTAAAGATAAGCAACTGCATGAGAAACGGTCGATAGCATGGGCACTTACTTCCAGTGGTAATTCTTTGAAAACAAGTGCGAAGAATACTGCGTTCCCGATAGTGGCTAGGTACCGATTGATAATGTATAGCCACGAGACGAAGGTCTTGGGCCGTTGCCAGATACCCACAACCTCGTCGGGCATGGTGATGATATGGTCATACCACAAGACAACTATAATATAAGTTACTTACAAAATCTTATGTGAACAACGTAAAGGGGGGACTTACTGACTGCGACCAATTGAGAATACGTGTGCAACCGCCTATAAAATTATTGGTGCTTGTTCTGGGCTCACATTTGAAAGTAACTCACACGTCCCGCGATGATACTATACCATCGATTTCCATTATATTAGTTGAGAAGAATGAAGCTTTTGGATCGCTAGGGCAGATTGTCAAATCAAGAGGAGGAAGCAAGGAGGCTGCCGTGGTCCGTCCAGACTGATTGTTCACTCGTATTATACCTTGGACTATTAGCCCGTCTGTCCGTCTGTCCGTCGAGATAACGTCAACCTGAAATAGCACGCAGGATGCCCATAGTTCGCCGTAGGAATGTGCTATAAGGTGCGAAGGACGCATGCTCGCATGGCAAGACCTGTCGAAACGGACGTAAAATATTCCGAAGGTTCCAATTCTCCTCCAGATATTTATCGTTCCTCGTGTTTTACTGAATCTATGCGCCAACTGCAGCTTCAGTTGACTATCTTACAAACCGAACATTGGTTGTAAGCGTAGTAAATAGTGCCGTCAGTGCAAAGCCATCAGTTGGCCCAGCCTGTTCCCCCCGGGTGTTCCACTTGATTTGAGTGTCTTTCAGCTGTCAGCTGTCGAAGGTATTGCGTGATTTCATCCACTCTGTTTAGACTGGCGGAAAGGGCAAGGACGGCCGTGTAACCAATAGACTGGCTTGTTCTTCGAAGTTCGAAATACTGACAGCGGGCCTGATAAACGGGAAGCTCAACTTGAAATGACACGGTCCGATCAACCAGCGTGGTCCGAATTG
This sequence comes from Athelia sp. TMB, assembly GCA_014898675.1. NCBI lineage: Eukaryota > Fungi > Basidiomycota > Agaricomycetes > Atheliales > Atheliaceae > Athelia > Athelia sp. TMB. The sequence continues at coordinate 31,504 of JACXVL010000002.1, forward strand.
CTCAAAACCGGAGTCGTGATGTGCAATTTTGTGTTGAAAATGGTGCGAATCGTAGATGTAAAGTCTCGAATGTCAGACACTGGTGACCTGGATGTCTTTCAGAGACTCGACAGTAGCGAGAAGCAGGCATATCATGCTCACAAGCAGTATAGATCTAAGCAAGATTTTATGAATGGAAGCGCATGTCGATCAGTGGTGGTTTCCGATTGAGACTGATTTAGGCCAGTTGCACTTCATGATGAACGCAAATCAAAAGTCCGGCGAGGGCCAGCGGGCGAGGCTCCGAGTCAGCAATTTGATGACGTCTCGGCAATTGCCGATAAAAATGTCAACTTTGAACTTGTTTTCAAAGCTGCGCATTTGTTGTGATGTGCATGCATATGCTGGTATCTCCCAGACGATTCCACACTCACACACAATTGCTTTATTTTTGTACTAGTGAACCGCGCTTTAATTTATTTGTGGGATTCTCTGGATGAAAAACTGAGGGCAGTTATCGTTCTATGATATCTGGGAATTTTTCACCCATCAACGTTGCATCAACCATTGCATGTGCGCGAAAACCGATATACCAAGATTCTTGAGCTAGTCTCCGCCACCGCGCTTGTATAGCCCCCCACATGCGGGTTCGGCGTTTGGCGCCACCGGTGTGCGCCATCTCCTAATCGAACCTCATGAGTTGGCTGCGCTACGCGTCCACCTGCGGCATCTTCTGATACGTCTGCCACGTCGCGCGGCACAGCCGGAGTCCGCCACCCTCGAGCGACGACGTCGGGCCCGGGTCGAACACGGACCGAAGTAAATATCATCATGTTGTAGACTATTTACACGCACTGCGTCTTCCAAAGACATCGCGATCATTGGCTGCATAACTAGTACATAAAACCCGAGAGAGCGAATTATACACAATTTGACCGGCAAAACGAATTGGTAGCGATAGTCAGGTTCCACCCGACAAGGAGACAGAAGCGTAGTCCAAAAACAATCACGAGTCCGCCATATGAACCCCAGCACATGTTTCCCCTATTTCAAAGATTCTTATAATTTGGCCGCCAGACATGCGTGATGTCAAGGACAGGCAATTGCATACCATCCTCGACAGAGCTTCGCCAGCCGACAGAATGTAGCGTTCTTGGAGCGGGAGCGGGAGTGTTGATACTCTGGAGTCGAAAATTCCCTGGCGAATTTGGATGGAAAACCAGCGCAGGATCGCTCCACGACTGGCAAGATGTTTTAGAGCGCCCGGGTGTATGATCAATAGTTGTCACTAACCAATTGTTGTGGAGGGTCTGCGGAGGCAGATATCTTTCGCAAGTTGAGGACCAGCCTGGAAACGAGAGTGACGCCAATACTACGTATAGTTTATTCAGTCCCAGAGAAACTGCGTAACATCTAATGTTGGACTTACACACTAGCGAAAGTCGACAGGCTGCCTTTGAGGAGTGGCTGGTGAAATTTATGCGATGTCTCAGAATTAGGCAGGGTCTGCTGTGAATTATGCTCACCGGTGTAAACTAAAGTCAGAATCATAGTCAGCAAGTTACGGTTTGATGTTGCATTTCACGCACATAGTAAGCCAGAACATTCGACAGATTTGCCAATGTCATCGCGCTAAAGTCGCAGACTGTCAAGAAAAGGTCTAACTAGTGACAACGAGACATCTCTTACGCAAAATACGTAGCGCCTGGGGGAGAAATAGCAGTCAGCATACATGGGGAAACAATGGTGAAACGAATCGAACCGTCTCGAAATATAAGGGATGGTATATGAACCATCCCAGTCGTCCGATGCGCGCTATGTGCGCTCCTCGACTTGAAGGTCTTCCGCACGGTAAGAACCATGACAAGGGCATCCCAGACAAAAATGCATTCCCAGGGTACAGCGAGACCTGAAAATAACTGAGAGGTATTTGGAGAACATCGCGCAGACAGGCTTACGAATTGCGCTGGGAGAAAGGGTTTATTGTATTAGTAGTGCACATGATAGCCATTTGTGACAAACCCACTTCGCGTCGGTGTGCTCAAAAAGGCAGCCTGGATATCCGAGCAGTGGCTTGATGTTCTGGTTTACTAGGGCGAACTGCAACATAAATAGTGAGGAAGGGGGACAGTACCAGTGCTGGCCACTCACGGATGTTAAAGCAGCAGTTACTAATCCAACTCCAAGAAACAGGGCTAGAATGCGCACATCACGCGCGTAGATCGCATACATTCTGATAAGTAGAATGACTCGATGTCGTTTAGCAGTGATTGGGGATGATTGGGTGGGAAGACACAACTCACTGCAGATCAATACCTGGTTGGCGAAAAGAAACACCTGTCCAATGAGACCATAGATCTTACAGCTATTTTTAAATTGAGATTTCAGTACATTGTCGATGATGAGAGCTTAGAACACACCCCTATGCAATATGAACCATTAGCGAGCGCGTACAAACGGCCAGTAGCATGAGCACGCACTTCGGATGCTAGTGTTGTAAAATCAAGCACGAGGAAGACTGCGTTTCCGAGAGACGCCATGTACCGATTAATAATGTATAGCCACGAGATCGCAGTCTTGGGCCGTTGCCAGATACCGATAATCTCATCCGGCATAGTAATGATATGGTCATACCACAAAATAGCTATCATAGATATTAGTGATCAAATTTCGTATGAGCAAGGTATAATAGTAGGCTTACTGACTGCGAACAATTGCAGATACGTGTGCATACGCCTAGAAAATCATTGGTGACGATTCTGGGCTCGGATTTGGAAGCAACACTCACACGTCCCGCGATGCGACTACAGCATCGATTTCCATGATATTGACTGAGAAGGGTTAGGCCTTTTGTTTGACAAGGCTGACCGTCAAATCAGGAGGAGGAGGAAAGGAGTCCACCGTAGTCGATCCAGACTGATCCTTCATTCATGTTATACTCATAGGCTATGAGCCTATCCCGCCGTCGAGATAACGTCAATCTCGAATAACACGCAGGATGCCCATAGTTCGCCGCGGAAACAAACTATAGGGTACGAAGGACGCATGCTCGCATGGAAAGACAGGCACTGAGACAGTGAGACCTGTCGAAACAGACGTCAAATCGTCCGAAGATCACAGTTCGGCTCCAAATAGATTCCTTGCCTCGTGTCTCTCGAGACCTACGCCGGGTATCCCGCGTGTAGCGCAGCTACGATTGGATATCGGACTTTGGTTGTAAGCATAGAAGTGCCGTCATAAGAGTAGAAAACAATCAGCTGACCCAGGTTTCTCTTTAGTGATTCACTAGATGCGAGTTCTTTTCTTCCAGCTGCTAGATGTAGGATGTATTTCTCGAATGAGGTTGGTCTACTTCTGGCCAATTATAACGGAGAGGAATGGCGCCTAGGCTCTCTCTTCAACGAAGTTTCTTTGGAGCTCGCCTGTTCAAATTCTTGACAGCGGGAATAAATGGGCGACTCGAGTGACATCGCTTGATCAACAAGCGTGTGTGAATCACTCAAAAACGAAATCGCAGCCTAGATATGTCACCGTATGTGGGTTCAGTGTTCTGCTGACAGAGGCTGGCAGTCGAACCTAGAAGTAAAGTCAACACTCGCTGGGCAAAGTCCTGGGAATGTTGACGTGGGTATCATTTGAAGACTTGATTTGGGCAACATCTAGGCAATTGAAATCGCGTCCACGAGCTCGCGTATGTCGCCTAGTGGTGTAAAATTGGCGTCAGGTTCGCTGACAAAGGCTCAGTGGTCACGCAGATGTAACGTTGAACAAAGTTTGATGGCGGCTCGGTATACGAAGTAGCCGATACAACTTGTTCGAATTGGCGCCACTGCATGCCATGGGGCCTGGGCATACTATAGCTATGCATATGCCTACTTGATTTCTGGACTAGCATTTTTCAGTGACTTCATTTATGAAATCGACAAATTGAGGGAGGTCTTACCCTTCCATGACACCTAAGATTTTGCTGTTCCACAGCCAACATGAATCCTCTTGAAGATTAACTCCGTAGACCAAAGGAATGGCGGGAGAGAACTATCCATTAACGTGTTTATATGTAGGGGTTATCTCTATATGCTCTTCTACATGACTGTCTGCAAGCACAATATTCCTAGAGGGCGATAAAAATTATTTGTTTATGACTATATGCATTACCTGCCTGCGCAGCGTCCAATTACGTCCACACATCGTCTCCTCCTCGCACCTACTCGTCCAGGATTCGCCTCACCAACTCCCGCACGTCCACATCCCAGTCCGCCCAGCAGACCGCGAGCATGACCGTGTCCCAATCCCCGTCCCCGCCCGCGTGGTTCCACCGGTGCGCCATCTCCTTGCCGAACCCTACACGCTGCGCCGCGCGCACGCCCGCGGCGTCCTCCGCGTCCGCGCGCCACGTCACGCGCCGCAGCCCGAGCGGGTCGAACGCGTACCGCAGGAGAAGCGCGAGCGCGCAGCGCGCGACGTGCGTGCGCTGGAACGGCGGGAGCACGAGCGCGGGGCCGAGCGCGACGCTGCGGTGCGCGGGCGCGGCGTCCGTGTACGCGATGAGCCCCGCGAGGCGGTCGCCGCCCGCGCTGTCGTCCTCGTCGTGGTACGCGTACGGGTCCGTGCGTGCGATGATCGCGAAGAGCGTGCTGGTGGGGCTCGCGTGGATGGTGTCGTACCAGGCGAGGAAGTCGGGGAGGGTGGGGAAGGGTCCGAAGGGGAGGTGCGTGTAGAGCGTGGGGTGCGGGGCGGAGGCGGCGAAGAAGGCGGCGGCGTGTTGCGAGGGCTGTTCGTTGATGAGACAGTGCGCAAACATGGAAGATGGGTGTACGCACGATGAAGGGCGTCAGCCTCACTTTCGCATTCGCCAGCTCCCGTATCGGGAAGCAGAAGTTCGGATCGTCCTCGTCCATCTCCCTCGCTGTGCGCCCAACCGAGCTCGAAGACGACTCCTGCGTACTGCTCCGCGAGAGAAACCGCGTCAGCCCTGGTTTCTGCGTTTTGGACATGTTCCTGGTCCTGTCCGTATCGTCCTGCTTTGAGGGAAAGCGCCTATGTCCCGGTGGTGCCTTGTCGATGGATGCACGATCGCGCGAAAGAAATCTCCCCAGCCCCGCCATCCTTATCGCCCTTAAATGATTTCTGCGCCATATCACGACACATTCATATACGCACGCAGATGACCTGCTCCGGCGCGGGCATCCGCTGGTGCACTGAAACGCGAGGGTGGCGTCGTGATGCTGCGGCGCCAGGTTGCTACGCGCCACGGCGGGCCCGAGCTCAGGGCGCTCGCTTGAATAGGCTCAATTGCTGAAGCGACCAGGGCATATACGTCATTGCCAGTGCCTGTGGTTGTACAATGCTGCTGGTCCTGTGACCTGTTAAACAAAGCAATACATACCAGACATATGTTCGGAGTCTCGAACTCGCGCGCATCGGGGAAGGAGCGCCGCGAGCCTCTGGGCAGTGGAGTATAGCCTAAAGCCATTGCCAGGTGAGACGTGTCCCAGTCAGCTGCTTCCCGAATAGCGGGTTTCACTGCGACGCGCGCTGCGCGTAGTCGGTCAAAACATACACAGGCCCAGGGGAGGCCGCATGAGGCGCAGGATGAGGCTATATGGGCATCAACGTCCAAGTCGTTGGCTCGGGCGCTGGTCTACCCGGCCAGGAACAGGGTGCAAGGGCCTATGTATCATGTTGCCTTCCCAACCTTCGCGTCCACGAGAAGGGAATTCAAAGTGACAAGCTCCTGGACCTTCCAAGGTCAGATTAATATTGCGTTTTGAGCTCTCCCTTTCATTTAGTTGCCAGGGCTTGTTAATGAAACAGGCAGTTGACAGAAAGCTAAAAACATTCGTGTCGTGTGTAGTGGTGAAAAAAGGATAAAGACGAGGGTCCCGGATGCAATAAAGATGATAGTGAGATCACATGATTGACTCTCGAAACCTGGCCGCTTTCCGAAGGCAGCAGAACCTCACTCAAGTCCACTCAAATGCAGGTAATCAAAATGAGGTGTTTGATACACTGGAATCATTACAGGCGATGTACTAGTAATATACAAAAAAAATCTGCCCTATGGTATATGGTATATGACATTACAGGCAAGTCGTCACTGGGAAGGAGTCAGGTGTCGGAGCCTAGTATGCTGCTCTCCGAGATCTGCCCATGCGCCTGCCGGAGCGGCGCGAGCCGAAGCATCTGCAGCAGAGGATGTCGAGGATAACATCCCAGATGGTGACGAAGATCATAACGATGACTGGAGCGCGAGTCAGTTCACAATGTGGTGGAAGAAGCGAATGCAACTAACCATTAACAATGGTCATGATGATAGAGGCGATAGCGCTGACAATGGCGTCGATGCAGCCGCCGATAGCAGAGATGATGGAGCCCTGCAATTGTAAAGTGCTGGTTAGCGTCGCGTCCCCGGCTTTCCGATCACTGTACTGACCATTATAGTATTTGGGGGGTTTGGTAGAAGTGTTTGGTTGGTTGTGAGTTGGTTGGGTTGTTTGTGATGTTTGCGATGTTCATGCTCTCCGTCTTATACCACCTCGCCTTCTTCATGACGCCGCGGGCTGCGCGTCATAGTGACATCAGGCAGCCCACAGGCACTTGCAGGTGGATCTCGAATAGCCGCCTGCGGTCGCGGCCTGATGCCATTTGTGGGGCGCGATGAATTGTACCTAGCGCTGGCGAACGTGTTCAATGCAAACGATGCTCCGGGTATCACGCTGTGTATCACAGGGCAGAGGGCCAAGGGAAGCCCCTGACCAGAAAAGGTGACGTCGAGGTGACGTCATTGGGCATCGTCCCAACAGTGTTTCGCTGTAACGGCCCGTTGCTGCCGATCGAGACTGTCGACACTACGCCGACGTCGATGTCGAGTCTCGCAGAGGTGCCAATTGCAAATAATCAGTCGACATGCAGATTGAACTGCACATATAGCTAGTTTAGCTATGATGAAGTGAACGAAGTTGAGATTAGGACAATTGAGGTATTGAGGTATATTCCGCTCTAGGCCTATCGCAATGAGTCGTGTTAACGTAAGGTTACCGCTGTTTACCGAGTTGCGAAAATGGAGTGGACGACCCGAAGAGCCGCCGTGAAGATTTGCGGTGCGGAGCGGAGCTATGTGGAAGCTGCCTGACGTAGCTGATAAGATTCGAGAATTTGCTGGCACCGGAGATAGTGGGAATCAGCCACCAGCACGAGCCAGCACGCTGCTGCAACTTGCAAGAAGCGAACAAAGGACACGTGCACCATAGTATAATTTGAAGCCAAAATGCTGAGCATTGGGTCACTTCGTTCACTGTAATGGATAGAGATAATGTGAATTTGACACGACCACTGGAAAGCCGTAATAAACGACGACATATGCGGTGAGTCTAAGACCTATCGAATTAGCACGAACGAGCTCATGCGCCAGTTGAGCGACGAACGGAACTTCAAACTTCAAATTCCCAGTCCTTCGGAACCCACGACAAGGCCAATGCGAGTCGCCTCCAATGTGCTGTACTACGAGATCATCCAGCGCATGATAGCGGCGACCGATCATCAGTGGCTGCGCCGGAGACCAGGCTCACGAACATGAGCCAGTTCTGTCAAGCTGCGCCGGGATTCGGCGCCTTATAGCCATCTCATAAAGTGATACACTCGATTACCCGGTGGGTGGCCTCAAGAGATCTTCGGAACGCGACCTGTTGCCCTGTAACGAAGGGGCTGGCCATCCCTCGCGTAATTTGACGGAGGGTGATCTGCGGCGAAGGGCGTGGCCTTAGGCCTATCTGTCGTTCAGGCAGGCTGTTAGAGGCTGTTAGGCGATCCAGCAGTTGACAGCCTGAGTCAGTTGACTTGTGCACTGAGGCGGATCCCGGGGTAACACGCTCTGGAGACCGCCAAATGCAGCTGGCCAGCTTAGTATACTGCCAGCCCGCCAGATCTTGAGGTGGAAGCGGTGGTATAGCTGAACACAATACGGGCCTTCGTGGAGTTAGCCAGCCCGTTGGAAATGGAAATACTGGCCATATTGCGTCGGATCAGCGTTCCCAGCATAGTGCGATATTGACGTGTCCGTGGCCGAAGATGTAGAGTACGCCATGTATAGATAACGCGCGTCAATGTATGCGATCACGAGGCAATGAAATGCAGGAGTTCTGACTGACGAGGGCGAGACTGCTGATTGCGTGGTGGCTGAGGGTCGAGCGAGGTACATCAGAACAGGGGACACATACATATGCCCCATCGGATAAAATTGCAGATAGCGAGGACGGACGGAGAATAGCAGTTTAGGCTGCAGAGTCTGCAGGTTTAGACGATGCAGCTCCAGACAGCGAACTTTGCCACAGGAGCAAAAACGGGAATTAGTTGTCGGCCAGAGACATGTCGACATCCGGAACCTGCACCAAGTGGTCTATGAGTCGAAGTTCAGTGCCAGTCAGGCGCACTGCGCATGTGATCCCGACAGCACAAGACAACATACCAATGTCTCGAATGGGCACAAGGCTACTTCTCTTTACAGATTCAAGTCTCGGGTCTTCAATCTCCACTGAAACTGGACTGGCAGTAGCTAATCCTATCTTGTCCTATCACGCCCCAGAGTTTGATGGGCAGCGCACGCATTTGCGATGCGCTCGACAGGTTCAGGGGCAAATACCAAGATATTGGCCATTATCAATGTCGCCATATGGCATATGTCAATGACTGATGCATTGTTGGATATGAAAACGTCAAGCAAGGGTAGTTGCAGATCTGGAGCTCCGTGAAAATAGGCGTGCAGCATATGGAAGTGTATCAAAAAGAGAGAAGCGGGACCTTTTACTTCCTGCAGTCCAACAAGGTTCGACAGCTCGCTGACGTTTTCTCCTTGCCTTCTTCACCAAGCCACCTTCTGTCAGGGCCCAATGGTCTGGTCGCATCAGTAGTTCAATCATCATATACGGGTCCAAATCCAACTTCCAGATAGGCATTGAGTAGGCCTCGGGTGTGGGCTCTTATGGAATCCTCAAACTATCAGTACTGGTATTAGCATTTGCATTCCTAATCGCTCCTCTCGCTTGTTCAGGCCAAGCAACTGTCTATACCCGGGATCATTGCTGCTTCGTTTTGTGAAGAAGATGGCTCGACGGCTTCAGATGCTCTCAGATGCGACTGTCCAATCCGAGTCGGATAATGGCCTACCAGATCTGGAATCCACCACATTCACACTGCCAAATCCTGCTGACGTGCACGCTCGAAGAAGTGACGGTTGTCGAGGACCCCACATGTTACCGTGACGGCTTTTGACATTCTCGGCGCATGGGCTATCACACCTGATGCACCTTGACACACCCAGCGCTTCGGGCCTAGAGGGGCAGAAAACCCTTCGGCGCCAGCATTACCTGCTGTGTCTGATTATTGGTCTTGCTCTAGCCTAAACGCTTCGAAAGCCAAAGCAAGCAGTCTCTCTTGTTCATTTTCATCTACTGTCATGGATATTGACAGGATTACCGCGACGCGAGACGTGTGCGTATTTCGGTATTCTGAACGCGAGAATAAACTATAACTCTTTTGCAGACGTGTTCACGCTAGTATACAGCTGGTTTCCTTTGGTAAGCTTCTGTTTTTTTAATCATAATCACCCGTTGACCGAACGCTATGCGCTGAAGTGATTTTGTGGTATGACCACATCATCACCATGCCCAACGAGATCGCTGGTATATGGCGCCGGCCCAAAACTATGATCTCGTGGCTATACATCGCCAATCGATATCTAGCGACCCTCGGAAACGCCGCATTCTTGACGATCGGGTTTTTGACACTATCCGATAAAGTAAGCCTCGAATTCCCATTCACCATTAATTACTCATCTCTCTTAGAAGTAAATTCAGAGCCATGTTTGCTGTCTATAGGCGCTCATAATCCCGTGCATTTGATTAGCTGTCAAGTCGCCAGCCTGTATGGGGAAATGCTTCTTTTTGCAAACCAATTCCTGATATGTGGTAGGTATCGCTTTATTACACACCTTTCGTCAATCATCCAAGACCTGACCTTCAGTCCTGCTTCTTATCCGCCTTTACGCAATATATGCCCGAGACAAACGCATTCTTGTCTCATTCTTGCTCTTGGGAGCTGGCATGGTTGGAGTTTCCTCGGTGCGCTTCATTAACAGCATCCCGAATTAGTCTGCCTGATTTTTCTCTTGCCAGTTCTCCTTCGCCCATCAGGAAGCCCAAACTCAGACTCTCGAGGGATACCCAGGCTGCACACTCGCACACACTCCCGAAAAGTATGTTTTAATTTAGGGTACAATGAATAGCCACTGGCATATCGAGTCTCACAACCCTTTCTATGCACAGCGCTATTCGTAGGACATGTCATCAACCAATGCCAGGGCCCCTGCTGACACCTTTAAAACCATCTAGGCTTGGTGATTCCCTGGGAATGCATGTTGTTATACGATTCCCTTGTGCTGGCCCTCACAATAATGAAAACGTACAGAACAGCTCACGAACATGCGGCGTCTGGGCAGGTCACAAGTACTGTGCACATCCCTACACTGATCTTACGAGATGGTGCGTGACCATCGCATCGATCATTTGCAGCCGCTGACATTTCATGGTTTCTGGTAGGGGCCCTGTATTTTATGTAGGAGGATAGTACTGTAACTATTACTTTTTTCTCATGGATATTTCTGTAGTGGGATGACGCTTTCCAACGCACTGAACATTATGTGCTTTTATGTATGTCCCATACACTTGTGGAATCCGCGCATTCGTAGCTGACACCGTCCGCGCAGGTCACACCGGTAAATTCAAGTGTTTCGCGGTGTTTCGTAATCTAATCATATCGCAGCCCCTCCTCAGAGGCACGCTCGCCAGCTTCAATAGCGTGTAAGGTCAAATTTTTGCTGCCACATATCAGTGTCACTGACGCATATGAATAGGATTGGCGTCACCCTGGTCTCAAGAATGGTGCTCAACCTCCGTGGCGTAAGGGCTGATGCTCGCGAGGACTGGCAGCCTGTCGGTGTCTTGTGCTTTACCTGATAATCGCATTGCTCACTTCTCTTTTAGACACGAGGCAACCCCCGGAATCCTACACAGCCGCAATTTCGAGGAAGCTCGGCCATGGAGCTTTCCAGCATTTCCCCGATCTTGATCGCACGAAGTCCGTTTGAAAAGATGGGTTCTGTATCTACACAGGGATGGCGGGGGAAGTTCGATGGCTTTGGCCCTGTGGTTGACATTTCCCGATCGTACCAGATTGAAGTTACTGATCTTGGGAGCGGGTCTCACGGCATTGAGTATCGTTAATTGATTTCTTCAATACATCCACTAGTAGATATTACCAGAGCCGGTAGCTAACAGTAGAGGTTAGTACATAGCCCTGCAATGCAGGTTCATTAGCAAAGAGAATACATTGACAAGGATGAGCGGCAAAAGGAAGCAGAGACTTGTGCCGCATACTGGCATATCATATTCTTCCATGTCTGGAGATATCAATTATACACAGAACGCCAAGCTAGAGATCAATTTAGTACTAGCAAGGCTATCTCTAAGGCAGACATGAACTTGAAGAAGGTGTGACGTGAGCACATGTGCGTGTTCTGAGCGCCCAGCGCGGAGCGTTGATTGCTAAAATAGGATACTGTAAAGAGGAGACTCCGATCGAAATTCAAATTGGATCGAAAACAGCCTTCCATGATGCGTTTTTGGCGTTCCTGGTGACCGGCACCCTCCGGCACCTCTTCCTTTCCTCTCCTGTTCGTTCCTGTGGACACGAATCATGTCAATCCCTGCCACCTGACTCATCATATGAGCGCTGAGGAGACAAGTTTCCGTGCATCTTGGTGTCAGCGCTGCAGTCGCTGCAGCTGCTAGTGCGTCGTCTTCAGGAGACGTTTACTATGTATAAATGTACGGTTTATGAATCCAATTGTACTCATCTTGCTGATTTGAAGGCTCTAGAATCTAGGTACCATAGTGAGTCATCATCAAACTATTCAGGTTCTGTCCTGTCAGATCTGGAATCCGCCACTCTAACTTCCAGACCTGATGGTCGCCGAGGCTGGACATGTTGTCTTGACAATGTCATTAGTTGGCGTCCTCGGCATTTGGGCTCGCACTTGAGGCACTTTAATACACAGTGCCTCGGGTCAGTGGGCAGGAAACTATTCAAAACCCTTCGGTACCCCAGCCTCGTAGAAATCTGCAAACCCGGGCCAGCCCCGCGTGATTCTCGATCTTGCTCAGGGCTGCAAGCTTTCGCGTCTTAGACTTCTCCATTCACTGTCATGTACATCGACAAGATCACAGCAACGCGGGACGTGTGCGTGGTGCGAATCGCAGAGCTCCACAGGACGTACTAACCCCAGGCTATTCAGACGCATTCGCGCCTGCATGCAGCTGATTTCTTTCGGTGAGTCTATCATTGCGATAATGATTGCTCGTTGACTGACCGCTATGAACACAGTCATTTTATGGTATGACCACATCATCACCATACCTGACGAGATTGCTGGTATCTGGCGTCGGCCCAAGACAATCATCTCGTGGCTATATATTGCAAATCGATACTTGGCAACTCTCGGAAACGCTGCATTCTTGGTGACCGGTTTTATGACCCTATCAGATAAAGTAAGCCTCCTATTGCTTGGTAGCAATCTCCAGCAATTAACAAATTTCGCCTCCAGAAGTAAATTCAAAGCCCTGTTTGCTGTCTATCGGCGCTCATACCTCCATCCGTCCGATTAGTTGTCAACTCGCTAGCCTCTATGGGGAGATGCTTCTCTTCACGAACCAAGTTCTGATATGTGGTGAGTACTGCTTTGTTACCTGCCATCCGCCATATACTCAAAACATCCAGTTCTCCTGCTCATCCGTCTGTATGCTATATATGCTCGAGACAAACGCATTCTTGTATCATTCCTTCTATTGGGAGCTGGCATTATTGCAATTGCTTCGGTATGCATCATTGACGACCATTTTGGAATACTTTGGCTGATCTCTCCATTTCGCATTCCAGTTCTCGTTCTCCCGCCAGAAATCCCAGGTCCAAGCCCTCGAAGGATATCCGGGCTGCACGCTCGCACACACTCCTGAAAGGTCCGTTGGAATATATTATGCAATCACAGCCAAACTCACGATCCTCCCTGCGCACAGCGCTATTAGTAGGGCATTCCCTCAGCCAATGCAGAGCGTCCACTGACACCATTGAACCATCTAGCCCTGTCGATTCCTTGGGAATGCATGCTCTTATACGACTCCCTTGTGCTGCTCCTTACGGTCACGAAGACGTACAGAACGGCTCACGAACACGCAGCGTCTGGACAGGCCACGAGTACTGTGCACATCCCCACTCTGATCCTGCGAGATGGTGCGTTGCTGCCGCACAGATCATATGCATTCTCTGACACCCGATATTTGTTGTAGGAGCATTGTACTTCGCGTGCGAGCAGTGTCTTCTGAATACTGTGTTTTCGCTAACGGGATCTACAGCGGAATGACGCTATCGAATGTTCTGAACATTTTGTGCTTCTACGTATGTGCAATACCCGGTTTGAAACCCTCACACTGTTAGCTAACTTTGTTCGCGCAGATCACGCCGGTAAATTGAAACACTTCAGAACCTTTTCGCGATCTCATAGTGCTGCAGCCGCTCCTCAAAGGCACACTATCAAGCTTCAACAGCGTGTAAGTGCGCTTTTATCATTCTCGGAGATCGCCATGTCACTTACATGCACGATTAGAATCGGCGTCGTCCTGGTCTCGAGAATGGTGCTCAACCTCCGCGGTGTGGCGGCTGAGGCCCGCGAAGACTCACAGGCTGTGAGTGTCTCATGCTCTTTTTGGAAGCCGTATCGCTCACTTCTCTACTATAATCAGTCATGGGGCAACCTTCGGACCACTGCGCAGCCGCAATCTCGAGACAGCCCAGGCATGGAGCTGTCCAGCATCTCCCCACTGTCCGTCGCACGAAGCACGCCCGCGAAGAGGGCGCCTTTCCCTGGGCAGGATGAGCGGGCGGATGTTAAGGACTTCGGTCCTGTGCTCGATATTTCTCGTGCCCGTATAATTGAAATCACGAATCTCAGGAACGTATCTCTAGTGTAGAATATCCCAAGAGTAGATTATTGTTTATTTGTTTACTTCAGGCCGCTAGTAGATCTAGTGAGTATATGTAGAGCGCTGTACATTAATCTATAATATAGCTTTACTCAGTGAATACAATGCGTTGACGAAAATGAGCGACGAAAGAGTGCGACTGCTAGTCTTTGTGTCTATACAAAGAAGGCTAACTTAAAGATCGATTTAGGTGCACGAGGCTATTACTAGGGCAGGCAAGATGTAGCGTATCAGGGAAGGATAGTAGCCAGTGTACATCCGAAGGCAAGGCAAAGATTGAGCTGAGAAATAGGGGGATACACCTAGTATAACATGCTCATTGACATGGATTTGTCCGCAATGGGGATTCTGAATCATTTATGCGGTCGTCAATACATACGTAGCACCGATACAGATGATCAGTCATGCGACCACGATAAACCGACTCGGAGGCCGCAGAGGCCGCCGACGAGAGCAACAATGACGGTGGTTGTGTAGGCGCATTCCTGCTAACAGCTGACTCATGCAAGCATATAGAGTTGCAGAAGAGAACAGGGCATACAGCCAGCGCGGCAGCGGGGGATGTAATGCTTGAGGGCTCAAGACCCCACAGTCGGCTGATGGACGACACCGACCCAGACACCGAGCTCTAAAGATGCGCCAAATTCAAGTATCGACTCGGACGCGGAATCGGCGGATTGGGGCGTGTAGTCATACAAAACATTTGCACATCTGGTCTTGGCCGTCGCCGATCCCTTGCATCCGCATTGTGCAAGCGAGGCAAGGCATGCTGTGTTGTGTCGTGCCGCACTGTACTACATGCGATTTAGAGACAAACCGCAGCATATCGTGGGCCGCCCGTGGACCTAATAGAGGTAGCCTTTAGACTTGTCGAACGAGGATTGTGCTGAGCTGGCATAGTAGAAGAACAAAGCGGTAACAGTGCCATGAGCAGTATGAGTGCCAAAGTGCGGCGGTCCTTGCGATGCCTCCGAGTTTACTAGATAACGCACGCAGTACTAAAGTTTAGTCGAGCTGCTGAGAGAGTCGGAGCCGCGAAGTTCAAAATCTTGTGTGCTGGGTGCAACTTGAGCCCCTATCCCACCTCCCTGGTTATCATCTGCAAACAGTGCCAAATACAAATGAAAACCGCTTACATATGCGTAGCGCTAACTTGAACCCATCGTTTGTGCTCGGGCTGCTACACTGCTGCTACCTCATACGGCACGCACCAAGCTCGGCGCTCAGGAGCTTGATCATGATCAGGGCACCCCAGGCACATCGATGATCTGTTTGAAGAGCCAACTGCGAATGTCGGGCCTTCACTTGTTTTCTGAATTGCCAAATCGGGCGACGCTTGAGCTGATTTGCCGACAGGCTTCGGCCCGAACACTGCCATACAGTAGCCGGTTCGTGGTGAATTTGTCTTTTCAAATCACATCCAGATCTGCTTCCGTGTTCCTGCATATCATATCACTGGTACTTGGTCGACGGCAGCTGCTGGCCGAGATGAGCGGCTGGTGAGGTCGACGTGCCTGGGCTCGACGACGTGCCGACCTCGGCAGCACGATAAAATTATCTCAACCACAAAACACCAGACAGCACCGCGCCAAAATTTCGTTTCGCTCGTTTCCAAGTGATACAATCTATCATATGCAATGCCTGTATGTACCCCGCGGAAAGATAGATAACCACAAGAATCACAACTTGTTCCACAAGGCTACAAGGGGCCTGGGGCACAAACTTAAGTGTCGACTGCGAGTACGCTGTGCACACTGTCTTGTGTGGTCCGTCGCACATCTCCGAATCAGGCAAGGTTCCAGATATGATGAACGATCGAGACATGTTGCCTTGACACCTCCTGACGGTCTCGAGATAGCTCGCTGATCGGCGCCTTAACATTAATCCTTGGTCAGCACCTTGGGGTAGAAAACCACTCGGCGCTGACGTCGAGAATCGGCTATAGGACTTCCACTCGCCCACCAACCGCGATAGGCTGTTGTTTCTGTCCACTAGGGTTGCACGTTTCGTCACTCAAGACCATCGCGTCCTTTGCGGGACCCACCCACCCCACCGAGACCATGGACATCGACCGGATCACAGCGACGCGGGACGTGTGCGTAACAAGTGCTCATCTCGGAGAAGGTGGCCTGACTCGTTTGCAGACGCATACATTATTACATCCAGCTATTTTCATTCGGTACGCACGTCTGCACCTGCACGCGCGATCGCTGGCTGAGTGCTTGCTGCAATTCTAGTAATTTTGTGGTATGATCACATCATCATGTTCCCCCTCGAAGTCAAGTCCATTTGGAGTCGCCCCATGACCGCGAACTCTGCGCTTTACCTGGTAAATCGCTACCTTGCCTCGGGGGGAAACGCTGCAGTTCTAGCGATCGGGTTCTTGACTCTATCGGACAAAGTAAGTCCTCATATTTTCGAAGGGGTCTCCTATCCTAATCTTCGATCTTATTTAGGAGTGAATTAATAATCTTTTCTGCCTTACCTGCGAATCAGCGCTGACATAGGCATCTGATTAGCTGTCAAACTGCGAGCTTGTGGGGGCAGCTGCTACTCCTCGCAAATCAAGTCATGATATGCAGTGAGTTCGCCGATATGCTGCCCCTATCAATTACTGACATCCCCAGTTTTGCTCCTCGTACGGCTTTACGCAATATATGCGCGGTCGCGACTCATCCTAGTCTCGTTCATACTCATGGGAATTGTGATGGCCGGACTTGCGTCGGTGTGCCCACTTTCTCCTGAATTTTCGCTATCGGTACTAAATCCCCTTGCCAGTTCTCCTTTGTCAACCAACAGAGCCAGCCCCTCGAAGGATTCCCTGGCTGCACGCTCGCGCATACAACCGAAAAGTACGTCGCCCGTTTCGCTCAGACACCTTCCAATCTCAGGCTCATGTTTCCCGCCTTCACAGTGCTATCCGTAAGCCACCGCAAGCTGTACTTAAGGACCTCTGATCACTGACAACCCTCCGCAGGTCTGGCGATTCCCTGGGAGTGCATGCTGTTCTACGACACGGTCGTGCTCGTCCTCACCGTGATGCGGACCTATACGACCGCTAACGACCTCACGGTGGCGAGGCGCGCCACGACCGCGGTGCATGTCCCCAGCCTGATCCTCCGGGACGGTAAGCGACTATGTGTAGAATATGAAGTGCGTTTGCTTATTGCTGAGTTCGGTTGCAGGTGCCCTGTATTTCGCGTAAGATCGTCGCTGTTGTAGACTGGGTCGATGCTGATATCTATCTGTGCAGCGGGATGGCGCTCTCGAATGCGCTGAACATATTGTGTTTTTATGTTGGTGTCTTGTTATTTATTGCCGCAACTACTGCTGATGCAGTTTTTATAGGTAACACCGGTAAGCTATGCCCTATATGCGCCCTCTTCTTGATTTGACAGTCTTGAAGCCACTCCTCAAAGGTTCTCTGTCCAGTTTTAACAGCGTGTAAGCGCAACCCACCTTCCTACACTACATCACTGGCTTACACCTATATTTACTTAGAATGGGCGTGACCCTCGTCTCGAGAATGGTGCTCAACCTCCGGAACGTCGCAACCGAGGTCCACGAGGACTCGCACCCAGTCAGTCTCACGCCAACTCCTATTTGGAATCTCCACTCACCCTTCTGCAGTCGTGGAGCATGTCGCAGTCCTTCTCGCACCCGAACTTTCGCGCAAACCCCGAGATCGAGCTGGACAGCATCAAGGCGGCCGCGCCGGGGCCGGTGCGCGTCTGGCGCGCAGACTCGGAGCTCGACAGTCGCGGGGCGGTGATCGACATATCCAATTCTATGCACGTGGATGAGGAGCGCGATGCAGCGTACTGCTAGGGCCTATTTCGTTGTTGTAGTTGTTGTAGTTGTACTAAGACGCTTGTGTGTTCGTATATTTTTTGTAATGTTTGGTCGTGGTACTGTTGGGAGAGCGTGGTGTTCCTTCAGCACGGGCATGTAAACCGAGAGCCCGCTTTGAAATTCATTATTCGTAAAGCTCGGGCTGTAGAATTTGAAAGTGGCTGAGAAAGGGTATGCAGGCTGGTGGCACCGCCATTACGGTATTCAGTCGGGTTGAAAATCAAAACCCGGTCACTGATTCTTTGCCCTTGTTGAGTGGTAGAAGCTATGAAATATGTCCATGTCAACGAGCGGCGAAGGTATCGAGCTCGCTTGGAATTCCCTAGGCATCGAAACTGCCGCTTAGAACTGCACTGCTTTACTTTCAAACACGTAACGGGACCTCACCGGAATAAAACCACCACCACCACCACCCATCTTAAAACCACCATCGTCATCGGCAGCCCAGAGCGAATCGCTTTCTGGTAAATTAATCGCCAGTAACTTGGGTACATACCAAGCTGATACCAAGCCGGACCAAGAATCCTCAAGCACGTTTCACAAATTTCAACCTCTTACATTACCTAACGCCACCTTCTTTGCCCACGTGTTACTGTCATTGTGACACTGACAATGCGGCGATGCCACTCAAGCTATCCGCACATCCCCAGTGACCGTCATGTGCATATTTTCATTCAGGCGAGCTACCTCAGACACTCTCAGCTACTTCAAGGGCTACGTGTGGCGGCTATCACAAGAAAAGTCCAGCAGCTGAGAATACTCCAATTCAGTAGATATTGGGAGCGATAATCCCATGGCAAAATTTCTCCAGGTGACCGGTGACCCAGTTGGCAGTAGTAGTATCCGTGCATCCCTCATGGTTCCCCCGCGATACGCTTGTGCGTTCCTACCGAGAAGCCACGTTTCCATCGGCACCGAGAAATCTTACAACTCAGTTACCGATCGTGGCGTGCCGCACCGCGCGCCAGGTATTTGACATAGGTCCACCGGCAAGCTCATCCGGAGGAGAGATTGCTATTTTAGGAAATTTTTCATCCGTTTCGACAGGGCGCAACATGTGGCCCGCGCGCCCTGACGGGGACGATCTCCAGTGACCCGGGAAAATAGTTACACTACGTCTGAGCGATCAGTCGCGCAACCGACTGCATTACTATTGGCTTCCTTTCCTCCTCCCATTCATTTCAGCAGGCTGCTGCTTGAGTGGTATCTATCGTTCACTACGCCTCAGGCCTCACCCCTTGAACCATGACCATCGATAATATAGTCGCCGCGCATGACGTGTGAGTGCACCTCTAACTCCCTGCGCAGAAGGATGGTTGGCTGATATTCTCTAGGCGTTTGCACGCCTATGTCCAAGTGGTCTCAGTCGGTAAGCTCGTCTTTCCTTTCGCTTAAACGCAATTATAATAGCGATATGCGCAGCGATTTTGTGGTACGACCACCTCATCACCATGCCCAACGAGATAGCTGGTATCTGGCGACGGCCCAAGACCGCGATCTCGTGGCTTTACATCGTAAATCGGTATCTGGCGACTATCGGAAACGCAGGCTTTTTTATTCTTGTTTTCAAAGAACTGCCGCCCGCAGTGAGTGCCCATTTCATTCAGTATCCGCCGCACACATTCTGACCTTTGGCGTAGGGGTATGCTTCAAGCCTCTTTCTCCCACCCATCACTGAGACTTTCTCACTATCATAGCTGTGAACTTGCTGGTCTCGTCGGACAAGTGCTTCTCTTCACCAATCAAATATTAATTTGCTGTGAGTCACGCCTCATCCACTAGTGTCGATCGCCTAATTGAGTGATACGCAGTTATATTGCTCATCCGAATGTACGCAATTTACGGGCGTGATAAGCGCATTCTGGGCCTGTTTCTTGGGATTGGATTAGTGACTGCAGGCTTGACATCTGTACGTGGCTCCTGATAATCATAGTCACTCTGGCTTACTGTTAAATTCTATAGTTCGCTCTGGTAAACCAAAACAGCAAGCCTCTGGTTGGATATCCTGGCTGTATTCTTGAACATACCATCCAGAAGTAAGTCCGAGATAGCCTTGAATACTTCTTTGCCCGCCTTACTGATTATTCTCGCAGCGGAATTCGTACGTCTATCTGAACCATCGTAAAAGACCGTTTTTTCAATCCTTTGTAGGCCTCGCTGTTCCTTGGGAATGCCTTTTCGTCTGGGATGCCCTTGTGATGGGTCTTACGATGCGCAAGACTCTCAAATCGAGGACCGCGAGCAATATGCGGCGGACAACTGGCACGATAAATATACCGTCCCTTATATTTCGAGATGGTTCGTTGATTTTTTTTATACCTAACTATGAAAGCATACTGACCGTTGTATCCTTACCTAGGAGCCATGTATTTCGCGTATGATTTTTCTTGCTCTCACCAGGTCCATCATTCTGACTGTCTACAACAATAGCGCGATGACGTTTGCAAATCTGTTGAATATTCTCGCCTTCTATGTACGTGGACTTGCATGCAGCCGAATTCAAGGTACTGACACAGACCTTTACTGCAGATTACACCGGTGAGCATTGTTGCAGCTTCCGCCTAGTTATGCAACTTCTCATGAATTTATCAGCCACTTCTCAGAGGCAGCTTATCGACTTTCGTCAGCGTGTGAGTCGAACGACCCTAGATTATTCTGCCTTCCACTGAATAAAAAATCTTTTAAAGCATTGGCGTTGCTCTCTCTTCTAGGGTGGTTCTGAATTTGCGCGCAGTTTCCGAACCTGGCAGCCCGCCACAACAGTCGGTTAGTTGCGAACGATTTTGATGTTCTCGAGCGTTCTGACATCCTTCCGCAATACAGTCATGGAGCGAGCCTGGAGTGGCTTCCCATACCAACTCACGCGGCGACTTCCGGCTCCAGAGCATCAGCGTTGCCGCTCCTGTGACAAGAACATCACACTCCGTCGGTTGGCAAAACACTGTCGATGACCGTGACGGTGTATATTTGCCTACTATTGACCTCTCGCAATTCCAGAGGCCCAGCTATAAAGCGTTTTAATATCAGCAAAAGAAATGCCTCGAATCTTGGCCTATGGACCATCTGTTATATAGTTTGTCTCCCCCTGCCTCCCAGAGGCTGTTCACGATAATATTGCAGCTGGAAATTTTGTAGCCCACTGTTCTACATTAATTACATATGTACCACTTTAATGCTCTCTTTATCCACTTGGGTCTTATGTAACATAATTGGTGTCACCTCTGTAGCATTATCGACCAGTATTATAGGAACGATAATGAACGTATCTGTCAATTTTCAGTCCTAACGCAGGGAACACTCTTTCATCCTTCCAATATCGCGTTGACCGCGGCCCGCACGCCCCCCTCCCAATCATCCCAGCAAATCCCAAGCATCCACGTATCGCGCCCGATCTGCCCTCCTCTGCCTACCTTCCCCAGCTTGTCGTCGCGCAGCACGCGGTCCCACCGGATGAGCGCCTCAACCCGGAAGCCCAGGCGCTCCGCTGCGCGCACGGACGCCTTGTTCTCGGAGTGCGCTTGCCACTGCACCCTGCGCAGCCCCAGCCCCCCGCCATCGCCAGAGGGTGCATCGAGGGCATAGCGCAGAAGGAGCCCGATGGCCGTGCGCGCGACGTGCGTGCGCTGAAACGCGGGCAGGACGATGACGAAGCCGATCTCCGCGGAGAGATTGGCGGGTGAGGCGGCCTGGAGGCCAATGGTCCCCGCCACCGCGTCCTCCGCACCCGTAGTGTCGATGATGGCGAACAGGACGTTCGAGGGATTGCTGTGCACGCGGCTCTCTACGAAAGTGTCCACATAGTCGGCGAGGGTGGAGAATGGCCCGAAGGGGAGGTACTTGTAGAGTTCGGGATGGGGGGCGGACGCGTCGAAGTAAGGAGAGGCATGCTTGGCAGGCTATGCGAGTTCACTTTAGAAAAATGGGGGGTGAGGGGATGGCGATACGCACTTCAAAGGGCGTCAACTTGACACGGGAGTTGCATAGATCCCTGACCGGGAAACAGAAGTTGACATTATATGCCTCCGTAGTGCAAGAGTCCATGGCGTTGTGAGCGTCGAACAAGATGCATCGTGCATTGCGCAGCTATACTTGATCAGCAGCTCGTCGTTCGAGTCAAAGAATTATCGGATCGGTTTCGGGCCCGGCGCAGATGTCCGATTGTCCCGATGCGCGCAGTCGGGAATCAGATTGTTCACGACGCTGCAGGACTGAGATATCAGCGGGAAGACTTCGGGAACGTCCCATCGTTTCTCTGGTTTCATCGGCTGAGGCTAATGAAGTTGCTCGGTAAGTTCCAGAAAACCTGGAGAAACATTACACAATTCACCAAAGGCGAGAAAGACGGAATGCCTGAAACACAGATAAGAATAAGTAAGTGGTATTTAACAGTGCTATAAGCTCAAGCGCATCACTGCTCCTCGCCAACTAAATAAATAAAGGGAGTCAAAACCACAACTGCAGTGGATTATCATGTATATTGCCAACAACTACATACGAAAATACTCACAAATGTTGTCAAAACTCAAGCGATGATGCAGAGGCCATCGCTGCCATCATGATCCTTAGAGTATTGGTCAGGTAGTGAACATCGGTCTCGGTCTGTCTTTGATGCAGAGACCACCGCTGCAACCGCACTCAGCGTCCCCAGGGACTTGGGCGTAGACCTTATTATTATCGAAAAGGCGTCTCGGGGGGTTGACTGAAAATAGCAGAACACGGGGCTAGGTTCGTCATACGCGCGTACCTGGCCCTAGATGAAGCGTTGAATCAATCTCAGGGCCCAGAAGGAATATATTTTTGTCACGACCGTGCTTGTGTGGAAGTGTATTGTGGATGCATGATGCGATACGCATCGGCTCAAGCAGCCGAAGCTTGAGCTTTGGTGCCTGGAATACGGAGGCCGTTGAGCAGACTCAGCAATTGGCGTCGACGCTGATGGAGGTCCGTAAAAGAGTGAGCAATGGTAATTCAGAGCACGATGAAAGATGTTGTCCCCTTCCCTTGATATTTACTTGTATGCGTGTACTAACCAGCAAGTTTAAGGATGTAAAGAGGATTTCGACACGGAGAAACCAACTCACGAAGCCCAGTTTCATTAATGATTAGGCTACTAGAAACGTCGATGCGAGAATCTCCAGGACTCAAAGAGATGTTATTTACAGTGAATTGCAACAGCAGTGAAAGTCAGAGGCGACCAACGTTAACCTATAGCGTTCCGATCACGCGTCTGAGTCCGTGCCTACGCTGATAATGCGCCCGTTCGGTTGCTCAATCCCGCCATGGCGTTCTCTCGTTCTGTAACTGCAAGAAGCAAGTCTCGCTCTCCTGCGCCTCCTGTTGGTTTCCAATCACAACCCAGAGCCAATTTCTACCCTCCCTCTCACTACGCTGCAGCCGCTGGTCTCCCTTATGCCCGACACGAGGACCCGCGGGAGGCTTCTTCGTCTACCACAGCCTCGCCTGCCCTGGAATCGCCAAGATACTCTTCTCTGGCCTCGCATCAGATCCCCTCCGAGGCATCTTCTTTTGGTTCAAATACTGCAGCGAGTCCGAATAATCATCTGTCAATACTGCAACGCCGGCAGAGTCAGCTAGGCAACATCCCAGCTCTGGAAGCGCAGCTTGTTCCATCTCTTCGGGACACGATCAACCGTATGACCTCAAATCCTCGCAGAACATCTGGTATCGAACCCAAATTGTCTCCTCGTTCACCGGAACCGGACCCGCCAAGCCGAGGTGCTCGTGCGAATGTGCGAATTGATCACAGCAGCTCAAGTGACATGGCTCCTGCTCGGAAACCGGCTCATCTTACACCAGTGGTTATGCCTTCTACCTCAAGAACCATTTCAACACCCAAGCCCGACACCGACCGGACTCTTCAAGCGACACCAGTAGCTCAATCCACGAGCGCTCACCAACAGAAGTTGAAGTCTGTCCTCAAGTCTTACCTGAGACCTCCCACTCCCAAATTATCCTCTCAGCAAAGTCCGCGGTCGATGGTGGTGGATATCAAGAAAGGAGCCGGGATGGCATCATATCTTAAGGTGTCGTCTCCGAGTGTGGAACAGAGCACTCCCGTGCCTGCCTCATCACAAGGGTCGACCAAATTGGAGCCGTCTGAAAGGAAAGGCCGTTCCCGCTCACGGACAGACCCAGGAGTAGCCCCCATCATCGCCCCCACCGCTATCGTGAACCCTTCCGTCACACCCACGATCCACAGCGGCTCTCGTCTTCCGAGACCTGGCGACTTTCCACAGCAACGAGCACAAACACAGAAGCATCTTGGTAGCCACCAAATTGACAGTCCGAGTGGAAAGAAGGGACAGCTACTTGCCAGTGAACCTACTTCATATATACAAAGCGACTCGCGGACTCATTCCCAGGATGGACAACCCTCGAAACTCCCTCGACCAAGGGAACAGCAGCCTCAAACTCGCCGCTACCCTCAAGAAGAGGAAAGTTTCTCACGGACGAGGAATCGATTCGGACTCGGCTTCGGTTTCCAAGACTTTGGTGAAGATAGAAGAGTATCCACCGACTCGGGCTCTCTTCCGCGAAGTGACTCAGGGATGTCAGACTATGAAGAAACCGACACCGCATCAAGCGATGAATATCTTGTCAATGCACCTCTTCCTTCAGAGAGCTCCATCAGTATCGCCTGGGAGAACGAGGTTGATGCTGAACCGAGCGAAACTTTCTCTCGGAGGACATCCTATGATATCGAGGAGCCTTTGGACGTCCATCGCACGCGGCGGGAGACTCTACTCGGGATGGTGCAAGACCTTGATACCAGCTCAAAAGCTAGGACATCGAGGATTTCCTTTGCATCAGAAGCTAGTGACTATGGCGATCAGCGGAGCTTGGTAATCAGCGACTCAGGACATTTTTACGATCACTCTCGCCCTGTTGATCACTTCGTTGATAGCCAGGAATGTCGAACTTCTCATACCATCAAGCAGCCTTCAAGTTCTCCTCTGCCGACTTTCAAAGTTTCCTCCGAGGATGACTATTACGCTCAGAGCCGTCCTGACACTAGTCAACGAAAACGCCAATATCCTGAGTCTGAACAGCAATGGAACTCCCAGTCCGCTTACAATCCCCGTGAAGTCTCTCGTGATGCTCTAGACCACCAGATCAATAAGAGAGACTCAAGACCTCACCCAGCGTCACCCTCAAGATCTCCTAGGATGCGCAAGAACAACTCGCCTTCGTATCACGCAGAATACTCGGGTCATCAACGTCCAAATTCACCCTCCAACCTTCCCTCTGAAACTGGATTCAACAAGAGACCGCTTGAGCGAGAACTGCGCACGCCCAAAGCATTCCAAATCGAAGCGGATGTTTCAAGCGTGGCTGAAAGTCAACACGCCGCAGCTACTCGTCAGAGGCGGGCCTTTGGAATCCCTCGACCAATATCGGACTACTACACCGATTCTATCCACGAGTCTTCTTCTGAGGAGCGCCTGCCTCACGCGAACAGCGACTTATCTTCTGTGGGCGACGATTCATGGCGTGAGGACTGCGGGATCAGTGCCGATGCTGAGAGATTATTTACGGAGGTCAGCAAAACTCGCGGCCAGCCTCTTTATGCCGAGCGAGTACGAGGTCCAGCAAAAGACCGAGACCGAGACCGAGACATTGAACTTGCACAGCTTGATCGGGGACAAGCAAACTCTTCGCTTTCACGGAGACCAAACAGGACGTCTATCTACGACGAAGCGGTTCTGACTCCATCTGCCAGTGCGAGTCAGGACGCTCGCGAGTCCTATAAAGCTCCTCCTGAAGATGAGCATTTGTGGCGCTCGACACTATCTTTAAATACCTATCGCTCCCTTGCTGCGCGTTACGGGGAGACTGAGATGCAACGTCAGCAAATCATCTGGGAGTTTTGTCGGTCAGAAGAGGCTTTCGTACGCCGGCTTCACTGTGCCATCGACTTATTTGTACAGCCACTGCGCATCCATGATAGCAAGAAATGGATCTCTGGAGTGCCGCCCCAAGTCGCACATCTTTTTGACTGGCTGGAGGACATAGTGAATCTTCATGTACAAGTGCTGGGCGCCTTAAATTCTGTCAGATCTTCCGATCAGCTTGTTATCGAGCGCATGGCCACAATGTGGAAAACTTTCGTGCCTCGGCTAGAAATCTATCAGCCATACCTTGTGCGGCTGGAGGAGACCGCAGCGCTAATCGAGCAACTGATGATGGACGACAGTAGCGATTTTGGAGAGTTCGTGAACATACAAGAGGGCTCAGCTCTATGTCAGGGTTGGAGTCTCGAACGATTTCTCATCGAACCTGTTAATCGATTGGCCCAATATCCCGAATTCTTTCGAGTAAGCTATGACAAGCATTGCGACTTCATATAATGCTGATAAACCAAATACAGCGCCTACAGAGCATGACACCACGCAGTCACCCTGACTATTTGCCGACAATGTCCGTCCTCCATTCTACGAAGATGGTCATTCGTGTCATGAGCGAGGTCAAATTCCGCGAAGACGAATACGACGTTGTAAAGGAATTAGCATCTCGCATACATGGACTTCCCATACAGGTCATCAAGCGCGAGCGGAAGCTGCTTTGTCAAGGTACGCTCCGCCGGATCCCGATGCCCGACAATCCTCAAGGATTCGACCTTGTCGCACCGCTGGAGATTATACCACCTCGTAACTCCAAACTTATTTCTGCTATCAATGATTGGGGTATGCGACGGCATGCCTCGGGCTCATCGAAGTCGACCAACTCTACTGCAATGTCATTCATATCTTTAGAGACTGCATCCTGTGCTTCTGCTAGTCTTACATTCGATCAATCGTCTATCTTGCACCCTAAACTTCGCGCCGCAGGTCATTCCCCAAATTTCGGTGGATCGAGGACGGATGATATCCTGCATGTATTCATCTTCACAGATATCATGGTCTTGACAAGGCCATCTGCGCGGCGGCTGTCAAGCGGCTCGCCTTCCTGGGTTATACTCGAGGATATAGGCCTCTCAAGATTACTGAGTATTACAGCAGACGTTGAACAACCAGGTACGATCAGATGATGTTACACTTTTCGAGCGTCGTCCTCACGAGGGTATGTATATCAGATGGATCCTTCATCCTTGACATTATACCAGCAGACGCGAGCGGATTGCACGCTGGGCTAAGTAGTGCCATGGCGGGAGTTGCCTCACTGAGGCTCACCCTCCTGCATGATCCATCTGCAAAGGATAATCTAGAGGCCCAAAGGAGAAGATGGCTAGGGCATGCTCTTCAAAGTGCTCAATCCACGATGCGGTCACTGTCTTGCTTCTCGAGAGCTCAGGGGCTAACTGACCTCACCAACGACGTCGATTTAGATCATGACACCAATCAATCTGTCTTGGCCATTATGTCCTCGGGATTGCCTTTACCCAAAAGTCCGTCAGTACAGCTCGAGGATATCGTACTTGGTGAGCCTGGTAATCTAAGACAGCAAGAACGCGAGGAGCGAGGCTGGTGGTCGCTTCGGTTCCAGCAGGTTCTGCGAGAGATACAGAGGCGGGAGGTACTCGCGATGTCTATCCCTTGGATGTCCGCCGTCTCGAATGATGATTCCTAGAATGATTTTTGCATTGAATGTGTTCCATTATACAGTTGTGTCATTGCCATATATCAACATGCTTGCGAATGCTACTGTCCTTGTAAACATACTTGGTGTGCCTGTCAAAGAGGTAGGGCATGGCATTACTGCCTTGTTGCCAATGCTGAAAGAAGGATATCATAATCAATTTTGGCCGCTACAAAAATGGTCAGCATTGACATACGCCAGGGATGACAACATATTTTTACCTTTGAGTACTAGCTGCACGAACAGTCTGCTCATTTCCGGGTTCTCCTTTTCTAGTCTCCTCATGTTGTCGGTGGAAAGCTTCCACAAAACAGCCTGTCGTTCGACAGTTACTGTTGCGTTGCGAGGCAAACCCGACAAAGCTGACAGTTCCCCGGCAAGAGTGCCAGGGACCATAGACTCCTCTATTCGAGGGGTATGTTCCGCAAACCGGTACGATGCTCTGAGAACACCTGACTCGATTAAATAGAGTGCATCGGCCTCTTCATCCTGGTTGAACAAGACAAGGCCTTCAGGCGCCGACATGCGCTCGAGGTACGGTATGATAGGCCGAATCTTGTCTCGGGTGACGTCGCCGTAGGATGAGAAGGCTCTGACAAGAGTATTGTATGGTTCGGAGGTATCGTCGGCCGCCATAAAGCTCTTCATGTCTATACGGGTAGCCAGAAATTAAGCTTAATGAACTACGGTGCCATTGAAAGCACTGACCTGTTCCCATGGTGCGGACACCCACGTCCTGCAATTGGGAGCGCCTGGGAGAGCCTACGAAAGAGTTATGAAACTCGATATCGTTATCTTGACGGCCGGGAAGCACTGGACAGACCTAGTCAGACTCGCTAGCCTGAAATGCGAATGGAATAGCTTACCGAGAGCTGACGCTTCAGCTTTCTGAGTTTTGAACCAAGCTCGAAGATAGGCATTTTCAGTCCCTATACACAATGTCATTGACGGGTGTCAAGAGTGAGAGAACTCAGGCACATACATTCCATAGCATCGTTGAACGTCGAGAATAGCTCGACGGAGTCTTGTTCTAGGACTCCGACGCTCTGCAGAGCCCTTCCAACTGCAGAGTCCACAGTGAAGCCACAGAAAACAAGGACGACGTTCTTCGCGACTAGGAGGCGTTGCAATCGCACGAAGGCCTCTGCCGAAGACATGTCCACTCCAGCAACGGCGGAGAGGTCAACAACCAGGAAACGAATTGGATGACTATGCCAAGCCACATCTTCGACGATACCTCGAATAGTTTCTTCAACATGGGTGATTGTGCCAAAGAAGAGGAAGCCTGTACAGGTAAAAATGAGCCAGGTAGGAGGCCACTTGGACCACTAGCCGCACCTTGTAACCGGATAATCATTGTCTGTCGAGAAACCTCGCGCAGATACGCTCGATGAGCACCAGGCCTTCTCACAGCTGACATCGCGGTGTCTCCTGTATACATCGAGCGGACGCTCCGTCTTTGCGAGTTTTGAACGACAAAGAAGAAACCTGCAGAGAAGTGAGCATTGCAAAAGCGCTCGTGGAACGGAAGCCCTACAGCTAATGACAATTCCGAAAAGAACGCCGATAACGAAGTCCCATATTGTCATTACGACTACGATGCTGAAAATGGTCATGTACTCCGAGCTTCAAGCGACGGGTCCAGTCAGATGGAGTGTGTTTGTTTCAAATGCAATACGACGTACCGGCTAACGCGATGTCTGGTGTCCCAGAGCGCCTCAATGACAAGATCGATCCCCAACACAAAGATTAGTGCGCCTACGACCATTACCGCTGAAAGGGCTCTCAATACTGATATTATGCTTGCGAATTGTTGAACTCACGGATATACGCAATTGGTCCTGTGCCTATGAGAAGCAAGATGGCAGTAGCTACTGCCAGAAGGAACCCTGCGATCCTTGTCGTGCCCCCAACTCGATAGAACAGCAACGTATTGACATATACGAGATAATTTGGCCTGCAGGGCCTCTTCAGCATTCGTTCATATCAATGAAGGTAAGAACTGACACAGTACCAAGACACCCCGATACAAAATTTGAGTAACCATGGGCCACCAGCTCTTTGTTGGTGTCCACGTCTTCGTTCAGCGATACCGCTAGATTATGACACATAAGCTCAAAGAAATCGATATGCCAAGGAGGGAGCTCACCGAGCGCAGGTACATTGAGAGGGGGGTGGAGGATGTTGAAAAACAGTCTGTAGAAAACTCGTTGGCAACTGCTCGGATTGATATCGATGGCAAGTGGCTTACAGTGCGAGTTGCGTAGGGATCGTAGCCCAAATTGCGCTCCCGTGTATCAAACCAATATCTGCCAGAAATGGTCAAGATAGGGCATGAGACGAAGTACGAGTGGAACGCACCATAATACGAATAGAAATCATACCACTTCTCGTCTCCTGAGTCTCCCATATTGAACAACCATCCCGTCTTCCGGAGAGTATCGAGATCCAGTCCAG
Source organism: Athelia sp. TMB (assembly GCA_014898675.1). Taxonomy (NCBI): domain Eukaryota; kingdom Fungi; phylum Basidiomycota; class Agaricomycetes; order Atheliales; family Atheliaceae; genus Athelia; species Athelia sp. TMB. The sequence goes on from JACXVL010000002.1 coordinate 61,476, forward strand.
CAGCTGCGACCACAATATAGAATATGATCGGGATGACAAGGAAATCTGCAGAGAAAACTTTAGCAATATTTCCATGATGTTAATGGCGGAATTTACATATGGGAAAGATGAGCTGATGGTGGTACTTGTGCGTGATGACGCGCAGTAGTATGGCCAGGACAAGGGCCGGGACCCACAACATGAGGTTATGGGGCTGGAAGAAATGCCGAAGCGTAGTCAAGTCGTACGCAAAGTCGTCATCCGACATGCCGATGCTGACGGCGAGCCTAAAAACGAAGTTGGTCAAATTGGGAGATGGAGCGAGGCAAGACGCACATACCCTGTCTCGATGAGGAAAGCACCTACTCCACCAATACATCCGACAAGGATGTGTCGCGGGAAGAAGCCTATCAGAGCTCCTAATTTCAGGGCTCCTAAAAGGAAGAAGGCCGATCCTACGGAAAGAACATGCTGATTCAGCACGGTAGAGCCTAAGAGATACTCTGATCACTCGCCGGTAAGAATAGACGACAATGCGAATGCTACTAGGGTCGTTGCGATGACCTCTGCTGGTCGATCTTCGCCAACCTCTGCGGCAATAATATTGGCAATGATGTGGAAGAATGGCTGGAGGAGAGGACGAGTTAAGTTACGGATAGCAAAGCTGAAGTAGATCATGCATACCACGACTTCAATCATCATGCTACCATTGGCTCCTGCAAATCCACTTCCACCAAATGTATAGCAAAGCTGGGCGATGAAAGCACTGTAACAGGATTGATAGCGTTAACAAACATCTGTTGGTCAAACAACACACAACTCACGATACAAAGAACATGGAAACACCCATCCCTCCAAGATTTTCGAATACGCCTGCGGCAGGAAAGATGATCATACCATCTATGTCATAAAGTCAGCTAAAAGTGACAGCAATCGTGAGAACCACGCACAGGATACGCCGTCCAAGATGTTGAGCAGTGTGCCCAGAACCACAGCGGGGATGCTCGTTAGGCTGGTTTTCGCGACATATGCGATAGTTCCCAGAGTGGCGACCTTCTTGACACGAAGCGACACCTCGTTGAAGTTGTGTTTATGTTTCTGCTTGGACGTTTCCTGGTGGCTTATCGGGAGCGGAAGCGCTTGGGCGGTATATGTTGGCGGGTTCTTCGCAAGGAGCGGGCTCCGTTCATCATCTGCATTCTGCCCATTGGGAGGGGGATCTGATGCCCCTAATAACCCGTCATATACAGCAGCCATGTTTCTCGCTCCGACATTCTCAGATATAACGGGCAGGACAGTGGGTGGCACTTCGGCTGTTGGTGTAGGATCGGAGGATGAGCCACCTGAAGAAGCTTCTTCGTGATCCTTCTGACGGGCAAGCGCAATCGATAGTCCTGAGGGTGGCGGGCGACGAGTTGTGGCTTTACTGCTCGTTCCTGCTTCAGCAGCACCTGCGGTGAAGGAGGTGTCAATCGTATTACCAGAGTGATTGGTGATGGTGGAAGCGGTCAAGTCGTTGCCGGAATATAAAGATGAGTGAAGAGACGATGACATGGCCCCGAATCCGTTGTCGTGGTGGCTGCCTGCTGGGAATATGAAGTCGTCACGGGAAGAGCTCGTAGGGCCTGGGAGTTCACGTGCAGACGAGGTGGAGAATAACATATTCGACAGCGCCATCGTATTTGCCCTTATGTCGTCCTGTGTACGAGGGACGTAAGGGTACGTTTGCGAAAAGTTCGGTGTCGCAGCATAACTTCTCGGCTGAAGCAATCTGAAGAGTGTAAAAGAGCATTTAGAATTTCATTCCGGAAGAATCCAGCGATCAAAGGGGCCAGAAAAGAACACCATAGCAGGAACACCGCGAAATCTCCGTCAGATGGCGAAAACTTCCGAGAAACGAGGCTAGGAAGGGGTGGAAAGGTGTAGAGCAAATAGGAAATGAAGACGCACCCAGCCCTTGACAGAGGAGAATCATGAATACCATTGACGGAGGCTGGCGTCATTGAGCTAGAAAGCGCATCATCTTGCAGAGGTGACATTTCCGGGTCGACGAGCGCGCCATTCTTGCGAGTTCTTGCGTCTGGCACTGCACGGTTGTTGTTCAACTCGTTGTCGTCTGACACGCGTTGAGGCTCAAAGGAGCCTGAGGGACGTAAACTGGGCGGCATGACGGGGAAAGAGCCAGAGAATAAGTTAGTTACTCGAAGGGGATTATTCCGAGACTGAACAGATCATGGTCCTTGGGTAAAATTTGTGAAAGATAGCGTTATCTCAGGCGCGACTAGAACGGTCCAAGGGTCCACACGGATAGGGGTCCAAGAGTCCAAGTTCGTAGCTTGAGGCCGTGCTATAGAGTCACGGTCACGCTTGAATCACGTCCAATTCACCTTTTTCTTGCCATGGAGTCCAACACTATCGCATTGTACGTGTACACTTCTCCGTTGCTGCTATAACTACTGACAGAATCCCCTGAAGGTATCCGCTGTCAAATTTTACGTTCAGGTGTGCTTCGTCTGGCCTGAGTCCCAGCACATGTGCGTCGGCTTACAATTGATAATTACACCATCCCAGTACCAAGGAAGCACAGCCCGAAGAGGATCCCTCTGTCACAGCGCGTCTCCAACGCTTACAGAACAATTATGAGGACTTTGGTATGCGGCGTACGGTAGAAGGCATCCTAGTCGTGCACGATCATGGGCACCCTCACATCCTCATGCTCCAGATCGCCAATGCATTCTTCAAGCTGTGGGTGTTAACCTACTTATAACTAAAACTGCATACTTATGCCTCCGTAGACCTGGGGACTATCTGAAGCCAGGGGAAGATGAGATTGATGGGTTGAAAGCACGATTGGACGAACGTCTAGCACCGCCGACAGAGTCGCGTCAGTTCAACGCGTCACATGGAATAGAGAACGACTGGGAGATCGGTGATTGCCTAGCGCAGTGGTGGAGACCCAATTTTGAAACTTTCATGGTATGCCGACCATCTCTGTTTACTCCATATGACTGATTAGTGAAGTGCAGTATCCATTCGTGCCAGCACACATAACGAAGCCAAAGGAGTGCAAAAAGCTGTTCCTCGTACAAATGCCCGAACGAAGTAAGTCTCATGGCAAGCCGCCGTATTCAACCAAGTTGCACCTGCCCACCCCCTCGTGACTTGAATGCCATTGATCGCTAATGATGAACCAATTACAGAAGTCCTCGCGGTTCCAAAGAACATGAAGCTTCTCGCGATTCCCCTCTTCGAGCTATATGACAATGCTGCCCGGTAAGCGCCGCTTTCACTGCCCCTGATGCCAACACTCATCTGACATGATATTCACACAGGTATGGCCCACAGCTATCGGCGATCCCTCACCTCCTCTCACGGTGAGTCCACCGCATTCGCCATGTTAGCGTGCTCTGACTAGAAGCCTGATTATCAGATATAATTTCATATATCAATGAGCGAGCCTCGGACATGCACGACGATCTTGAACTCTGTATTTGTCCCATGAACAGCTGGGCCGAGGGACCGCTGTCGAACCAAGGTCCAGTCCCGACACGGGCTCGCAGGTTGAGAAAACAGCACACGTGCCCTCTTATATATTCTCCGGAAGTACGCATTCAATGATAAAATGCATTGTAAATTCACCCGTTCTGCCGAGGTCAAGTGCTCCCCCGGAAGAGATTCTTGAGATCCCATTGGCGCCCGCCGCCAAGGATCCTTGATTACCCAAACGTTCGATCTACGCAGTCCTTAAGCGATCAGATAACTTCGCTCGCCCTGCACGCTGCGGCGTAATCGCGATTCAAGCCCCCTGCCAGGAATCGCGTCGGAACAAAAATTGTCTGCTCATATGTCAGAATAGTTCATGTTGCAATGGAGACGATGAGAGTAATTTGCAAGTTTCCAGATCTTCGAGCCGGCTTGCGCATGTGAATAATGCATGGCCATAGGCGCGATGTCTCCATGCAGGTTACTTTCTGATTTTGAAAGCTATCGGCCGCCCAGCCGCCCGAGGACAACTCTCTGCGATCTCTGCGCGATCTGAACAGTATTTGATTTGACCATGGATATCTACGGGCTTTTTGAACAACCCACAGGTGGCGGCCAGTCACTGGTGAACCATGGCCCTTCCAGCTTTTTCACACCGATTCTGTTTGACGTTCGATCAGTGTCATGGATTGCCACAAGCGGGTTTTGACGATTGCGTATTCTTTTGGCCACATGATGAGCTCCATGGCATAAAGCACGAAGATGCGACGTAACTGGTACGTAGTAGAGGGGTCATGAGTACCCTGATCTCTCTATAGATCTATACGCCGGGATGAACAGGGCCTGAACTCTCTTCGACGGATACCATGTGCCACCGAGTGTCCAGGCTTGACGTACAGAGGCACTGAATGTCGATCAGAGATGATGATGATTCAGAATAGTTGCTCCAAAATCGATCGACATAACTGACCAGTGAACTATTTGAGCTGTGATGGGCTCCAGCATTGACGAATAGTAAATGCGGCGGGGTTGCTTGAGGCGCCACCGACGACGACGAAATACACCCTCAAGCTTAAAACCTAACCATAGCGCGTGACTTGCCCCTGATTCCTCTGCCACCACAAGCAAATCGGAATCCTCCAGAGGCATATATTACATTAAGCAAGGTATTAAGTCCATGTCCAGCCGGTATAACATCGTGAAATAAATACTGAATATTGTTCGTCCACTCATTCAATAGATACTCTCCGTACCAAAGGTGCACCTCCAGACGCACTTCCTGTATAGCTCGACTGCCGTTTAGACTTTTCTCCCCCTAGGCAAAGTGATCCAAGTAAGTGAGTATCAAGCGTTTGATTCGGAGAATTGAATTAATATTTACCAAACAATTCCGTGAGCGCCAAGGGGGCATAGGATGCTTGACTATGCGTCTTGGCTTCCACCAGTCCTTTGTCAAAATCTGCGAAGCAGCGGAGTCCGATGCCAAACGTCCCAAACAGAAGGATGAATGCCGTGATGGCTGTAACAGGCCGAGTTGGTATTAGAACAAATTAAAGGGGAGAAGGGTGGTACGCACTGAAGACGGTTAGCGTTGCCCGAACGGTGGCATAGGGGTTTTCATCTCCCGCGTAAGGCTCATAGAAGCGTACAAGTTTGTACACTGACACCATGTGAGCGATGACTTCAGGTTACGGTGCTAAGCACTTACGGAAGTAACCCATTGCGGCGAGCATCAGTATCATGGAACCGGTCATCAGCCTGAAGCTCGTGTTAGCAATGCCGAAGATGTCATAGAATATGACTTAACCATTTGATCTCCCGCTGTAAGGCGTAACCGCAAAATGCAAGCGCTGCCAGGACACATGGAATAGCAGCGACTGTAATCCCAAATTCGGCTGAGTCATCGCTCAAGACTACAATGAGAAGCTGGGTGCGCAGCACATGATCAGTAGCTGATACATAGCCAGCAGACATATGACTCACCTGCATCGTGACGCCCGTGAAGGCGAAAAAATCGAATTTCAAGAGGCATATCATGACTTGGTAGTATTGGTACATCGCTGGACACAAACTCGAATTGGTATGTGGAAGGACAAACTTGGAAAGACAAGCTGGGAGAGAAACTCACTTTTGGCCCGTGGGTTCGCACCAACTACATGGAAAATGGCCCAACTGTACAATGCGATGAGCGTAGATTTGGATGCAATCGCAAGAATAGACTAACCCAAACTCTTGGTATAGTTCCCTGATCCAGAAGACAATGAGCAACCAAGCAGCCACAAGGACACAAGGCACAACGATCAAGAAAGGTTGGACTTTGGCAATGAGTGTTCCAGGGCCAGGGCAATTCTGGCGCTGTGTCAATGTATATGGTATAGGCATGATATGGATGCACGCACGACGTATGACGTAGTGCCCGAGGCACATTTATCAGGATTTAACAGGGCATCCCTCGTTTGGTGTATTTGTAGCGTAGACATTACTACCAAACCCGCATGGAATACTGGAGTCATGCATGAGTCCAACTGATCCGAAAGGAAATGTGACACTTACCAAGAATCCCGACCAATTGGATGATATTCCTGAGTCTAAGCGCGTCAAACGCCATCGAGAGCTCGAAGACCCTGAATCAAGGTGAGGGGTTAGTTGTATGATGCCATCGCGAGATACTCACTCGGCGAGAGCAAACAACGCAAGATAACAGGGCAATGTCTTTAATCTGTGTCAACCTCTGCCCCGACCATAGTTGATAGGAGGAAGTGCACCTTGTATCGAGGAGTGTCAAACTTGACATGCTCATCCACCTTAAAAGCAAATATCGATGAATCAGCTGGTCTTCCCCTTCTCGTATATTTGCTTGGCTTACGAAAACAAATACCAACACCACCATCGCCAGTACGACGATACCCTGCATGACAACTACGCGCACGAAACGAAATCATGATCAGCTCAAGACTGAGTCCGCTCAGAACATGCACGCACTTGAGCCAATGAACATGCGCTGAGCTCTCGTCGAAAGGAGGGGTTCTACAGCCATTTTTCAAGGAAAGGTCTTTCAGTGAGGACAGCTTGTAAAGGAGAGAAAGTAAGCTACGAAGACGGCAAGGCGCTGCTCGTGATGGTTAGGCGCCGCCCGAGACCTCCTTCGCAGTGCGGCAGGCTGTGCGCCTTCGTTTCACACAACATCGGTCGTCAGGCAATCTCATGGGTGAACGCACTGCATTTATGAGCTTCGAAGACCTTGTCCCCAAGCAAATAAAATACAATCTAAGAGCAGAAACCATGAGGGAAAATCATGGAAAGCATGAGGACTATTAGGGGTAAAGCCAGATTGGGGTTGCTCCTAGCCTTCTGACGTATCGATATCGCGGAGTCCAGCGTTCCTCACCCAAGCCGCAAGCACCGAACGCACTTTCCTCCCTCCACCACCTCACGACCTCGCAGACCTCATTATTGTACTCTTAATTCTATAGAATGCCGCCCACACCCGTAACAAAGCCACCCAGCGCTCCGCCTATCAACTGTAAGCTCCTTCTGATCGGCAACTCGTCCGTAGGGAAGAGCAGCCTGCTTCTGCGCTTCTCCGACGAGCAGTGGCTTCCAGAGGATGAGTCCAGTGCGACTATAGGGGTTGACTTCCGAGTGAGTGCTTTTGTATGCGAGGCAAATGATCCAAGACCGACCGATCGGCGGATAGGTCCACAAATTGGAAGTGAAGGGCCGGAAAGTGAAGCTGAGCATATGGGTAAGTTAATCTTTGCCATTGAAATTTTCATTAAGTGTATGAGCGAAAAATGACTATTTTCCCGGACTGCTAGGATACCGCAGGGCAAGAACGCTTCCGTACGATAACTTCATCATATTACCGCGGCGCACAAGGAATCGTTCTGGGCATGTTTTGATTCTTGTCTACATCTCTGATTATATCTAATTATGTTACGATTGATGCAGTATACGACGTGTCAAGCAGAGAATCATTCGACGCACTGCCGAGATGGTATTCTGAGCTCGAGACTTACGTCTCCCCATCCGTCGTCAAGATAGTCGTTGGCAACAAAGTCGACAAGGTCAGCTTCCCTCCTAATTGAACGTCCTTCTCGTGCTTCGCAGCTCTAGTCATGAGCCCGCCACTCACACCTCGATTCATAGGAATTTTCTCGACAAGTGCCCACAGCGGAAGGCCAGGCCTTCGCAACACGCATGAACTCTCTCTTTATCGAGGCATCCGCAAAGACAGCAGTTGGCGTCAAAGATGCGTTTCAGGAGGTCGTCGAGCGCATTCTCGACACGCCCGAATTGTGGGCGCCCGTCACGCCCGATAAGCTAGGAAAGAAGACGTCGTCAGGCGGTATGCCCGGGAGCATCGATCTAAACGGCAGGGGGAAGGAGGAAGATGAGTACAGTGGGTGTGCGTGCTAATCAATGACTGCCAGCCTGTGTGCTGCTGCTGTTTTTATTGCACTTTATGTTCACGACACTCATGATCCAGTTACAATTGCATTTCGTAGATACTGATTATACAGTACCACCCTCGATGACATTATCTTACGCATTAATGTAATGTAAATACACGAATAAGAGGCGGTATATCTTGTTATCGACGCGTCCGAGTGACTGCAAGCATAGGGACTTTTTGAAAATGTCCGATGATTGTAGCAATACCTGCTAGCAGTGCTATTACTCTCCAGAACCAAATACATAGTCTCGACTTCCCGAGGTGGCTTTCGTGACCGTTGGAGTGGGCCTGCCAATGAACAACGGGAGGGGAAGGGCCAGGAGAGGCGGGCAGACCAGTGCAAACGGGTGTACTGTATATGGGTAAGGTAGGATGAATACAATCGGTGCTAACTCACCACGATGCGAGACATAGTAGGGTGTAGCGTGGTGCCCTTCACCGTTCGAGTTCAAAACGCAGACAACGGGAGGCCGTCCTAAGCCTGCCAAGCGTGGACTTGTTTCGTTGCGTGATGTGACCCTCAAGCCCGGGTTCCCGGATTCGTATGAATATTAGTGTTCATGAGTGGATTCACGATATGTAGATCCCAAGTGTCACCACAGCCTTGACCTTGACTGAAAATCTCACCATAATCTCATTCTTCGACATCAGCTCGTCAACATTTCATGTAGCGTAGAGATATTGCCTATGTGGCAAGTGCGCTTCGAGGGTGAGCAGCCACGCAATAAGCGCATCACTTGGGACGGGGAGCCTTATCCTTGGTCGCGCCGGTGATACCAGAACAAGAAACATTCTTCCCCTCAAATTTTAGCATTTTGTGGGAGTTGAGGTGGGTCCCAGGATACAAGAAGGGCGATGGACACAACAGCGACTCGCTCACAATGAGAACGCCGTTCTGAGTCTTCGTAGTCTTGCGAATCAGTTGCAAATTTGCGATCTCAACTTGCACAGACTCGGATGCCAGGGCCACGCATTACGCATGGTGGCTTTCAATGCCTTTCATGAATGCGCGTTCAATGAGCTGGACCAGGGCTTTACTTGGCAACAAGCTCGTCAGAAGACGTCGCATTCTTAGTGTCGAATGGATGTCTTCGCACCGATAAAGCCCCCCATCGAGCAGTTCTGGCATCTGCATGAATCCAGGTAGATATTCTGTATATGTTTTAGACCTTCTTGATGTACCCATGTGATGTGCTTCATTTTATCTTGCGAATGATTTAACGAGACTATAAGCCACAGGTTCTGCGGAATGCCGAGCTCCAGAGCCGCAAGTAGGGGGTGTGGGAGGTGGGACTCGAGTCGGAGGAGAAACGAAAGTGATCACGTGGCATACGATTTATCTTCTTGAACACTTCTTGAAGTTCTTCGTCTGAATTGTCAAGCTCGATCATCTGATTCGTGTTAAGTACTACAACCTACACTGGGATCATAGATGGCAGTAGAATCCACCGCATTCTCGACGTCGGCCGAGGAGGCCATCACTCGCATGATCGACGTCTCTGCGCCTCCGCCCTCCCAAACCCTTTCTGCCGAGCAGTTCGAGGCATACTACGAAATCCAGCGCACCGTGCGTGAGATCGTGGATAATGACTATCATCGTGTGTGTGTCTCTTGGGATAACTTGGACTTCAAAAGCTCAATGGAACAAAATATAGACGGCGCTCCAGTTTCCGGATGAACTGCTACATGATTCAGTCCCCATCTACCGCGCACTCAAAGCCGAGATCGGCAACAGGGAACTCTACGTACTCGCCGACACGACATATGGCAGCTGTTGTGTTGATGAGGTAGCAGCACAGCACGTCGACGCGAATGCGATAGTACACTATGGCCATGCGTGTTTGTCTGCGTCGGTGCTCCTTTCGATCTACATCATCCTCTCAGCAGCTGAATGGATTTGTATAGCAAGCCAAGTATTCCTGTTGTCTACGTATATGGGCAGAAACCAATAAACATCGCAAACTGTGTCAGCGCATGCGTACCCTTCCTCACTCGCTCCTCTGCCTCTCCAGCCGACAATGGACCGAGGAGCGTCAGGCTGCGTTACGAAGTAGGATATGCGTATGCGGCCAGTAAGTAAGCCTTGTATATATTCTCAAGTTACGAAGATGTTGACAACACTAGATGAACTTGTCGCAGGTCTGCAAACTGCGCTGGAGCCGCTTGGAATTGCGATTCATCATACTCCAGTTCCACTCAAAACTGTTCCTGTCCCTCAGTTGCCAGTCAAATCTGGTCCACAAACAGACAATGCAAACCCCGAGGAGAAATCCCAGGGGCATTCGGATGGACCAGCAGAGCCGATCCTCTGGATTGGTCCTGACTCTTTGACACTGACAAACCTCCTTCTTACTTCGTTCACTTCTCCCTTCCCCGTACGTTTATGTCCTCTCCACCGCATCATCTCCTACTGAATAAACCTTTACAGGTGTACACATTTGACCCAAAATCAGGCACCGCGCAAGCCGCGTCTCCGCACACACCGACCTCCCGCCTCCTCAAAAAGCGATACGCAGCTCTCTCGCGTGCGCGCTCCGCCGACGTCTTCGGGATACTCGTCTCCTCGCCCTCCCCCACGCAACTTCCTCTGCTCCGGCACATACGCGCACGCATCCGGGAGCGGCGGAAGAAGAGCTACACGGTCAGTGTAGGGAAGGTGAATCCTCAGAAGCTTGGAAATTTTGCGGAGGTGGAGTGTTGGGTGCTGGTGGCTTGCGGGGAGAATAGCTTAGTTGATGGGAAGGTGAGATGTCTTTACCAGTTTCAAAATGAAGTTGGGCTGATGGAGGTGGATAGGAATTCATGCGGCCTGTGATAACGCCCTTTGAGCTGGAACTCGCGCTGGCGCCGACGCCAAAGTGGACGGGGAGATACGTGCTCGATTTGGATACAGTGCTGAAGGAAGGCGAGGGTGCGTGTAATACCCTTCATTTCGATGCCCAGCGAGAAATCGTACCCTAATCATACCTTCGATGCTCCAGCCGATGCCAAAGCTACCAAATCAAGCACAGACAACGACGGCGAGTCCGGATCCGACGACGAGCGCCCAGTATTTTCTGCCCTCACAGGGACGTACCGCCAGCCTAAGCTCTTCTCCCCGCCCGCCAAGTCTATTGCGAGTACCGATCCGTCGTCAACAGACGTGATCCTGCGTAATCAGGACACCGCAGTGACAGCAGCGGGGAGCGCAGCGGCGGACTTTCTAGCCAGCCGAACATATCAAGGCCTCGAGCAGCGGACGGGGATGGACTCTCCGAGTCTACTGGAGCAGGGACGGAGTGGGATCGCGAGGGGGTATAAGGACGTGGACCATCACATTGTGCCGTGATGGGTTATATTTTGCGTATCTTGTATCCCTATTCGATATCTGTACAGTAATATACTCTTTATGGATAATTTTCCCTGGCTTAAAGCTCAGAATGTGAATGTAGAAAGATGGATGCATTCCGCATGCAATGGACCTGTTTGTTCCTGTAAGCGTTCATTTCTTCTGAGAAGGGCTATCTGCCACCAAGTTGATTGTCATGCATGTATTTTATATAGGCATATGCAGCATCAGATCAAACAAAAAGCGATTAATAAGTTATCCTTAGTTATACAATGCATCACACAGCGCAGCAACAGTACCCTCTGATCCATATTCGAGTACGAGTACAGTGCCGCAACCCTCGTCAATTTTATTTCTTTCCCATCTTCTCCACTTTGCGCAGACTAAACTCCTCAAACGCCTTGAGCATTCCTTAGTACTAGAACAAGCACAATCAGAAGCAAGGGCAGAGTCTTCCGTGGCCCGATGTCATTTTCAATATTGGAAATGGTATTATTATTGTCAAATCTGTTGAAGGCAGTTTATTACTGTGTGCTTGAAGGATGGCTCCGGTTCACTGGAGCATCGGAAAATGAACGAGTATCGAACAATATAACTGATTGTCCCTATAATCATTGATTTCGTGTGGCAAATATTTAAAGCTTAAGTACCGCGAGCCCAAGTTATCGTTTGTTCGGCGCTTGGGTGGCCACTGGCACAGAGCTCGAGTGAGCCTAGAAACCGTTTGGCCCACCAAAAGCGGCGAGCTAGTTATCAGTATAGAGGAGAGTCATTTGTAGTATATCGAGCGAAGATTCAAGTTGCCACAAGATTGCCTTCAACTCGAATTCGAATTTCGAACCCATGACTGGCGCGCAATTAGTAATTATAATTATAATAAGATTAGGAAACATCCCCTGACTGTTAGGGTTCCCTCACCGCGCCAACACAGCTCAACACTCATCACATACGTATTATAAATCACGACCGAACTTGCGACTGGGCAGTTCTCGCCAGGTAGCCCAAGAGCTTGAAAGTCTCGCAATTTCTCTGGCGTCTGCACAATCATCTTCACACTTCATCTTGTTTATTTGAAATGGACGTCATCTTCCACTTGGGACATGCGTTGCCCTGGTTGCTAAGACTCGGTCACGGCGAAGATTTGATTCCAAGCTTTGGGGACGCAGAGAGCTTAGCGCAAAATGCGACGATGGATGAGCAGCGTGATGTAGCGGACGAAGAGGGTCTGAAAGCTCGCCTCAGTGTCATGGCTATCGTGTTCCTGGTCTCCTTATTCGGTACGCGTCATACCCTTGAGCGTCGCGTTGAGAGTCCTGACCACTTCCACAGCTGCGTCTTTCCCGTCGATATCAAAGCGGGTGAGATCGTTACGAATACCAAAGATAGTGTTCTTCGTCGGGAAGCATTTTGGCACAGGTGCTTTGGTACATTCCAGGCGTCCGTGCACCAAGCTGATCTATCCAATGCCTTACAGGTGTCATCCTGTCAACCGCTTTCGTTCACCTTCTGCAGGATGCTTTCTCTTCTTTGCACCATCCCAGTGTCAAAGCGCGATGGAATATTGAGAAATGGACGGGCCTGATCATGTGCGCTTCGCTTTCGTCCCCCGGCCCGTGAGAGTGCTGACGATGCAGGTAGATTGTGCTCGCTACTTTCGATATTTATTGTGGAGTGTGAGTAACGAGTTTTTGTTAGTCCGGCGTATCACTCATCAGACTTGCAGACGTATCCACATCTTATGTCGATCGCCTGCAAGCCTACGACTCCGAGCCATCATCGCCGAGCACATCATATCCTGCCACCCCGTCTCTTGAGCGCCCCAATCTCACACCACACATGCGCAAACTAACGCCCTCTGATGTCAATGCGAATGTTACAATGGTCGAACCCACAGAGTACAGCCCTCTCATTCCATCCGCACTCGAGCCACCCGTGCCCCTCGATAACCGGCATACACAATCATTCTCGTACGGCCACTCGCACGCAGCGGACGCTCAAGCCCAGAGTCGGCACCACGCGCATTCACATGCTATATCTCGCTTCTTTACGGGCCACCATAGGCACGAGCCCAGGGGAAGCCACGAAGAGCACCACGATCGCAGCCCCAGGATCGCTGCTGCACCGGTGCTGTACACAGAGAGCCTGGAAAGGGACCTCGAACGCTCGGTGGGTCACCACCATGATCACTGTGGGCATCTCCACGACGAAGACAGTGATGAAGAAGCGAGTGTGCTTGCAGGAGAGCACGATCCAGACTTGGGAAAGGCCAGAATGGGGAAGAGGCGGCAGATTGTTGGAATACTGGTAATTGCTGTTCTCACAGCAGCCTTTCTGTCAACTTGATATCAACGGTTTTTAGGTTCTTCAAATGGGCATTATGCTACATTCGCTCGTGATAGGCCTCACTCTTGCCATTACATCAGGCTCCGAATTCAGTGAGCACTGCTTATATATTGTGGATCTGAGGCAACGAGGCTCACCATAACTTGACAGCATCTCTTGTCGTCGCAATCGGATTTCACCAATTGTTCGAGGGCCTTTCACTCGGCATTCGCATATCAGGCTTGCCGACATCTAATCCGCACGGCTCTGACCCAAACGACAAAAAGTCATTCTCTCCTCTCAAAGTCACGCTCATGTTCTTGTTCGCCATCACTACCCCGGTAGGCATTTTGATTGGCCTCCTTTCGTTCGCCCAAAGTGGGGACTACGGTAAGTTTATATTCGCCATATTCAACACCAATATGGTAACTGACTTGCACAACCCTCAATTAGCACAAATGAAGCTGACGCAAGGCCTAATGTGCGCCATCTCGGCCGGGCTGTTGATATACGCAGCTTGCGTCGAGATGCTCGCTGGCGATTTCGTGATGGACTCGACGTTGTGGCGAAGTCCGGTGTGGAAGCAAACGGTTGCAATCTTGAGTTTATTACTAGGTGCTATAGCAATGGCCGTAATTGGGTGAGGCCCACTCTTTCTGGGGGCTATCGAGCTGTCGCTGACTATGATTCATTGTCTTTCTGGTGTTCTTCTGACCTTCAGAATGTAAGTATTCGACTTTATTGATTCATGGATGCCATAACTGACTACTCATACAGCTGGCATTAGCGAGTGATCTATCGAGAGCATTTATGTATTTTTAAGGATTATTATCCTAGAAGATCTTGAACTTGGTTGTTTCTTGTTTGCGCATGTTGTCCTAAGGATCGACGCGTCAGGGCCTTGGGCGTCTATATTATCTAACGAACATGTCTTTGCTTGTGCTGTCAGCGTCTGATGTAGAGAGGATCACCTCTGCGCTGAATACAGATGAACTGGTCAAACTCATGGCCTCTGCCTTCTCCGTTCTATCATCTGGGAAGGGTGTCCAATCGCCTCATAGACTTACCCTACAAATGGGCAATCACAAAACAATGTTCATGCCTTCTCAACTCGAAGGGGTCGGCACTGCAGTCAAGATCGTTTCGATCCCGACCTCAGAAAAAGCCTTGGCTACCACCGGCGGGCTTCCTGGGTCAACGGTGGTGATGGATGAGGAGACGGGCTGTATCACAGCCATAGTCAACGCTAGGAGCCTGACGGCCCAGAGGAACGCAGCTGGTGACTAAATCAATCGACTGCATGTTTGGACGCTTAAACAAGGTTACTTAGGCTCTTTGCTTGCGACTCAGCTCTTAGGGCCCAAGGAGCCTCGCTCACTAGTTGCATTCGGGGCGGGAAAACAGATCGAAGCTCATGTTGACGTCTTTATACGCGCATACCCGTCCATCAACTCCGTGCTGATCATAAACCGCACGGAGAACGAACGTTTCGCGAAGCTTCTGTCAGCTCTCATATCACGCCACGGTGCTGTTACAATCAATGGGATTGGATCAGACTCGCCAGAGAAACGTTCCCAGATCCAGGCAGAGCTCGCCGAAGCAGATATCATTTGCACTGCTACATCCTCTACATTGCCTCTTTTCGAGTCGTCCAGCGTTCGTTCAGGAGTACACATAAACCTAGTTGGAAGCTATACTCCTCAGATGATGGAGGTCGGCTCAGATCTCATCAAGCGAGCGGGCACAATTGTTGTCGATTCGAGAGAGGCCTGCTCAGTGGAAGCTGGAGAGATCATACAGACAGGAATGAAGCCAGGAGATTTGGTAGAAGTGGGCGAGCTGGCAAGCATTGGGCACGGTGGAAAACTGGCCATAGAGGAAGATAAATGCGCTGAAGTGAGACGGGCAGGTGACGTGACTATCTTTAAGTCGGTCGGCGTTGGTGTGCAGGACATTGCTATCGCAACACTGGTCGTGCATCAAGCACAGAAGCTGGGTGTTGGAACACGTATCCACGCGTACGACGAGTTGTAATTAATTTGATCACAGAGACTGAGCGAATGAAGATAGTCATCCACAAGATATCCTGCAATCAGAAGCGGTAACGTATTTTGGGGTATATAGTGTAAGCTCCAGGTAAATTGTTTCAAAGACAGCAAACCCAGAGTCAATAATTTATAAGCACCATCCAACAGCGAGTTCAATATCCCTGATGCTTCTTTGCTCAGACCATTTCAGAGCAATTGCCAATGCCTCGCGCTCCTTGTCTTTGCGTCCCTGCAAGTTGTACGCTTTTGCGAGATAGTACCACGCCTCTGGTATATCCCATGCTGAGCCTTTGACGGCATGGGCCAGCATCCCTGCCGCCAAGTCGATATTGTCGCGGTCCATTTCCCCCGGTGCCTTTGAATTCGGGCTGGGGGTAAGATATATGCGAGCAAGGTGAATGGCTGCAGACACATCGTCAGGTGAAATGAATAGCGCCTTGTGGAAAGCATCGATAGCATGCCGTTGGTGCTCCAGCGCCATGTAATACAGCCCGAGCTACTTACATCGTCAGCGAATGATCCAGCAGAATACGCGTATAAATGCACCTGCACCCAAACAGCGGGGTTATCCTCATCCTTTACTTCAGCTTCCTGAATTGCACCTTTGGCCTGCTCGATTTTGCCTAGGCGACGGAAAGTGGCGGCAGACATGAGCCACAAATCGCTCAGGAGGCGGTTCTCCCTCGCCACCCGCATGTTAAGCTTCGTCTCCTTTTCTTGGCGATTGGGAGACAGTGACGGTGGAGGTGGAGGTGAGTCCGTGCGTGAGGGCTCAGGCGATTTGACGAAGCTCAGGCGGCGACGTGAGTGGATCGACGAGGCCTGGTAAGGGTTGTGCTGCAACAACGAATGGAAGTCTGTAACGTGATATATGAATCAATATATAAAAATTCAAAAGGGGGCTCACCTGGAGCGGAAGTACTGCGCTTGAGCGATGATATGCTATCCCGTCTCACCATCCCGTTCCCGATCTTTTTCCCGATCGTGCTTATGCGCGCAGAAGACTTGTGAAGCATCGCCTGCACCTTCTTCCCCTTCGTGCTATCTTGATCAATGGAGCCCGACCGTTTCCCAAGCCCAAACGGCGCGTCATTGCCAACAGCGGGTGTCGCAGGGGTCACTGTCACCTGCGGCACCGGCCCCGTGCCATTCACGCTACCATTGCCGACATATTCCTGCTTCTCTGCAACGGGGGAGAGCGTGTTACCACCCTCAGACGGTTGCGTGACTGCATACTCCGAAGTGAGGCGCGTCTCCACCGACACCCTGGCTGTGTCCATCGAAGAGCGACCTGCCCAAGCTTCCTTCAGTATCCAATCATTCAAGAGGAGAGGAAGTTAATAGAAGACACTCACGGGTCGAGCCGCCACTGGCAGCTCCATTCCCATTCCGCTTCGCGACCCATCCAAACACGCTCACCCACCCTACCGCCGCACCCTCGGGCCCTTCAATAGCCTCAAGAAGAGCGACCTGCGACATGCGGAGCTGCAGCGCGCGCGCGAACGCATCCTGGCGCGACGCGCGGGGGTGGTCGGGCAGTGGAAGCAACAGTGTATGCGCAGGTGGGATTGCACGCGCGCCCAAGGGGAGGAGCGGCTCCGGCACGGTATCAGGTTGCGTCGTCGGCTGCTGGACAGCGTTCCCATTCCCATTTGCGTGGCCGTTCGTGGGAAGCGCTTCTAAGTCGTCTTCGGTCTCGGCCCCATCCGCATCCAGGGGGCCTAGGGCAGCGGCAACCTCTAGCACGCCGCGCGCCTGCGCCCATTTGCCCTGAGCAGAAAGCAGCAGGCCAAGGAGGTGCCAGTATCGCACATCACCATCGCTGCCGTTCCCGTCGCCCCACGCCTCCACTGCTCGCGTTGCCGCAGCCACCGCACGCTCCAGGTCTCGCTCCACTCCCTTCTCTCCCTTTCCACCATCGCCGGTACCGCGCGCGAGCGCAACAGCGAGATGCCACCATCCCTCGGCGCTTGGCCATACCTCCACGCTCCTCTCAAATTTCGCCCTTGCCTCTCTCAGTATTGCTGGCCGTGTCCTGGGGTCATGGCTAGCCAGAGCGAGGGCGGTCGACGCCACGCCCTCTGCGAGGTCCAGTGCCGCCTCACGCGGCTTGTCGACAGGATCAAGGCGCACACGCGCCTGGCGCAGGAGATCCTGCGCTTCCTGCGCATCCTCAAGCGCGGTCGAGACAGATGTAGCCGGCGCCGAAGATGATAATTCAAGAAATGGAGGTGGCTGAGGCCGGCAGAGCATGCGCGCGCCAAAAACCAGCGTGTCGACCCAGTTCGCGTCACTGTCCGCATCGGCGTCGACATCCGCCTTCTCTATAGCTTCTTCAGAAGCTGTAGGCGAAGGCGTAGAAGACGCAGTTCCAGTGGCAGTAGCTAGCTGTGTTTCGTAGGCCTTGGCGACAAGGGTTGCGTACAGGCGGAGCGTGCGCCGGGCAAGTGCAGTGTCACCCGCAGCGGCGAAGACACGGGTCATGTGCCGGAACACGCGCGGGGAGTTAAAGGTGAGGCGAGTGGCCCACCAGAGGATCTATATGCGAGTCAGCGTCGTTTTTCGATTTGATGAGATGGAGGGATATTACATCAACGACCCAACCCGCGCCTTCCTCCCCTCCACCACCTGCCTTCCCACCACCATATGCAGCCTGCCATCCCGCAACACATAGATCTACGTACTCCTCCACCCCAGTGTTTCTTTCCCCCGCCTTGGGGAACTTAGTAGTAGATGATAGCACAGCGCGATAGTCGGTTGCGACCGCGCGCAGGTCTTTTCTTCTTTGCCTATCCTGAGCTTGAGTGGAGTTGGGGGTGGGGACAGCATCAGAGAAAGGGTATGAAGGGGTAGCGCGCAGTGCAAGAATCAGTGCGCGCATATGTAGTCGTGCGATGATGCCTCTATGGACAGGTCGGAAGGTTGGAGACCAGCGCGCAGCACACTGTCTATACTCCCCTAGGGATTGCCACATATCTGCATCGGCGCCCTGTGTCGCGGAAAGTGCGATTGCGCGGAAGAGGAGGCGTTCCACCCATCCCCATAGCTCTTTGTGCTCCATCCGAGCCCTTGATGTGGAAGGGGAGGAGCTCGGTGGTACGGAAGCGAGAATGCGTATTATTATGGGGATGGCAGAGCGATAGGACGCGAGCGCAGCAGAGGCAGCGCCGAGGCGTTCGTGGGACATGCCTGCAGAACATTATCAGCACATAGGCTAAAAATAAGTGAGAAATCGGGAAGAAATTAGGATCTGCACAAGTGGCGTGGAAGTAACAGTGGGACATAGGACAGTACTGGAGAGTGAATTAGTAGAAGAGCACGGTGGAGGAGATGAGATGATGGGTGATGCATGGCGATAGATGCACAACATTGGTACAGATATGGAGGAGAAAGAAGAGACGTGAGGGTGGTAGTAGGTGCATGCGTTAGAGGCGTGACAGATGAGGGAAAATGGAGGGCAATTCAAGAAAAAAGGCATCAGATACAGCGCATACCTTGTAAACACAAACTCCTGAGCGTCTCGGTCGCCGACCAGAGCTCGGCGGGACCTAACACTCCTTCAGGATTCTCGCCTTCTTTTCTGACAGCATATGAGAGCGCAGCAAACGAAGGGACACGTTGGAGGGCGGCAAGACACGCGCCCGGGTCATCCAAGGCGTAGGCATAGAAGGCGAGGAGCATGTTTCGCGACTGTACCAAGTCATTAGCGTCGTGATTCGCTATTGTGCAAAAGCGGAAAGGAAAAGGGAGAGTGAAATAAGGGGAGAAGGTATAGGGCAAAGCGACTCACGTCGTTCGCGTCTCCCGCATCGAGTGCCTGAAGTTGCGCGTACCCTGCATCTGCCTCTGTGCGCCCTAGGTCTGCGAGCACACACTCCCTCCCGAGAGCCAATTCCCCCTCCCCTCCTTTCCCAGTTACGCTCGGCGTGTCATCAGGAATCAGCATCCCAAGCTCACGCGTATTCCGTGCTACCCCCGCCGTCCCCGCTCTCTGCGTGTGCTTAGTGAATTTGCGCAGGAGCTCCGCCCATTCGAGTGGCGCGCCGTTCGGTGTCACCGCAGCGCTCGGGCTCGGGGTATCATATTGGCCGGAGAGGAGGGCGTTGTGCAGAGCATGCGTGTAGTGAGACAGTTTGTCTTTTGCGATTATATTGGCCATAGCTGTTTTCTTGTAATTGAGGTTGAAGACGTGGGGCGCGTGATTTCGTGTATGTATTATCGGCGCGATGTCCAAGAGATCTCCTGGCTTATCGGCTTGGTTTGAAAGCAAGGTGCCAGATAGTCAAGACAGCAGCCCAGAAAAACGTAGACAGCGATGAGACTGAAAATCAACAGCTCAGTGCACTGGGTGCAAAGCAGACTATGTAATCTAAAGCCGAAGCGGAAGCAGACCGTGACACCACATCCGTGACAGCCCGTCACTGTCGAGGTCAAAGCCCTCCACAGCGAGCAGGACTTGATATAGCAGAGTAGTGATTGCGCACAAATATTAAACTATGATAAAGCATTACGGCACTAAACGAACGTCCACCCCCTCAGGGCAAAATGTCTATTTTCCGCTCCTCACATCATCCCGCGCGCAATCTGGCTCAGCTGCGCCGCTTGCTCTGGGTAACTCTCCAAGAATTCCTGCTGGCTCGCGCTCGCATACTGGTACGTCAGCGCATTCACTAGCTCCGGCTCGCTGCGCGCGAGCTCCGCCTGGCGCGTGAACATCTCCACCGCGCGCCCAATCTTGGACTGCTGGAGAGATAGCTGCGCGAGCGTGGCGACCGCGGCCTCGCACTCAGGGTCAATCTCGAGGGCTTCTTCGCAGCACTTCTCGGCGGCGACAATGTCCTGCTTCCACTGGTATAACGCGAGGCCCTTGTTCACGAGCGGGAGAACGTTCATCGGGGGTGGCCTGCGCGGTCATGGGTTAGTATTTCAAACGCCTTTTCTTTCTTGCAAAGTTACGCACTTTTCCTTCTCCAGCTCAATTGCCCGGTCAAATTTGTCCACTGCGTCCTGGAACCGTTGCTGGTCAAGGAGCAGCTCTCCGTAATAGTTCTGCGGCTCGCTGCGTTGTGGGAATGCCTTCAACGTTCTCCTGAACGTCGCCATGCTGTTTGCGAGGTTGTCGCTCTTGTACTGCGCAACGGCCAGCTGAATGTGACTGAACACGAACTGGTCGTCAAGTTCAGTGCTCCGTGTGTAGTTTTCCGCGGCCTGGCCGAACTCGTTCATGATAAACAGGACTTGTCCACGATGATAGTAGATATCCGGGTCATTCGGGTTGTGCTTAATAGCCTCCTCGAAGCACGAGAACGCAGACTCGGGGTCGCCCTGCTCCATATGCACGCTCGCAACCTTCACTAAGCTCTGTGTGAAGCCCGGGACGAGCGCAATACTCGCCAGCAGATCTTCTTTCGCACCAACAATGTCACCAATGAGGAACCTGAATGTGCCATCAGCATTTGCCGAGGAGAGTGAGGGAGTAAATACACACTTGAACGTTCCTCGCAGATTGAGCGCTTCAGCGCGCCCGTCGTCCCAGCTCACGCCCTGGTCCAATGACTCATTCACGAGCGTGAGTGCGTGTGCGTAGTTACTCGCAGCTAGCGCGTTGAGAGCGAGCAGGAGCGTCTCGTCGCCCTGTGAGGGGTTCTCTGGGAGAGCCGGCAAGGGCCGCGGACGGAAGGCAGCGAAGTAGGCGGAGATGAAGGTGAAAGAGGGCAGCCTGCTTTCGCGTGTCTGTTGATCTAACGTGAGCAATCTTTCCGGTTCAGGAAGAGGGAAGGATTTTGGGAAGCAGGAAGGTACGCACAGACATGATCTCTGTCGCTTTTTCACCCGCAAGTCGCTTGAGCACGCGCTCGACCGCCTGTGCGGCCTGCTCATTCTGGAACTTATCCAAAATCGTCGCCGCCGTGAAGTCTCGCAGCGCCTCCTCATATCGCTGCAGGTGCTCCAACGCACCGGCGCGGCGGTTGAGCGCCTTAACATAGTTGCGGTCGAGTGCGAGTGCGGCAGTGCAGTCCGCAATGACTAGGTCGTGTTTGGGCGGGGACATGTTCACGTAGCCTGCCAAGCGAATATATTAATTTACGGCATGGAAGGGAGGCAGAGGGGATTTCGTACATGCAGCGCGATTGGAGTAGAAGACCGCACCACCTTTCTCGCCTGCTGGTGCGAGTTCGATGGCACGGGAGTAGAGCTCAGCAGCGGGGCCAAAGCGGCGCGCTTGGTAGGCGGCATTGCCTTTTGCTTTGAGAGAAGCTGCGAGCGCGGCGCGGTCCTGGAGTGGGAGCCCGTGTTAATACACGCAGTCATTCTGGAAGGGAAGAAAAACGAGGCATACCTCACTAGGAAGAAGCTCGATCTGCTCTGGAGTAAGACGCGCCTCTGCACACAATACACGCAATGTCAAATCATGCCTCTTCTCTTGGTCAAAGCGTGCAGCTCACCGTCCTCCTCTTCAACCTTGGGCGTCCGCTCCTCCAGCAACGGACCATCTGGATCCTTGACAGTTTTCCGCTTTGGCTTGCCTCCTTTTTCCTTCTTGCCCTTTCCGTCCTTGGGAGGCTTGCCCCCTCGTGAAGCTGACGTCGAAGCATAGTATGCCGCGCCGGCACCGACGACGACAGCTGCACTTCCAATGAGAACGGCGCGCCTGTGTTCAGCGAGGAAATCGCTACAGCGCTGCACGAGCGAGGAAGAAGCGTCGATGCTGGGGTTAGTGGAGGACATGACGGAGGTTGAATGGGCGAATGCGCGCGTGGCGCCGGCAAGGCATGAAATTTGGGAGCTGGGAAAATATTACCTTTTCTGTTCAAGAGCATCTGACTCTTGGTTTCTGCAGGTTTCTGCTCTGAATTCGCTCGGCATCCATCATTACTCTGTTGTGCACGTTTCCAACCGAGATTTCTGGTTAACAAGTCATATACTGCTTGTCAGCATCGAGCGCTTTACGGTCCACGAACTGCAGCGATGACACTTCATACACTGTCCTATTAATATTGTCCTTCTACTGCTTGTGACACAGCCTCAATTTCTTGGCCACTACTCGTCTGACATGCACAGATTCGCACTTCTCGTGAAACCACTACTGCCGTGAAACCGTTCGACTTCGACGCGCCGGCACCGCTCCTTCGACTCACAGGCAGGTCACCTTGTCTCGAAAGGGATAATTGCCCCCCCTGCAGCCGCGTGCACAGCCCACGCACCCTCGGCGTTCAGTCCATTCATCCAGAGTTGATGACAAATTGATATCTCGGCCGTGAAACCCCCAGGCACTCCCGAACGCGCCTCGCCGAGTGGTTTTGCGGGCGCTCATTGGCAATGCGTGCCTCTGGTGAGGTGGTATAAAGTGTCTAGGATATCTGGGAATTATTCAATATCTCCTTCCCATCGTCCTTCCACCGTACCTTCTCCGTCCTCATCATGTACTCGGTAGCTTCTCTCGGATTCGCGCTGCTCTCGCTATTGGGCTCGACGTCAGCTGCACCAACTGCACCAACTGATACGGCAGCTTTGGTGGCCCAACTCCGGGTAGCCCCCACAGCGAACGACCGTCTTGCCTTGCTGACGGATGAGGATGTATGTATTGCTCATAATTTTCTCTTGATTCACCATTGACTTGATACACAGCTCGTATTCAACTTTCTAGCAGCGACCTCTGGTGTCGTGACTGGTGCGGCGGGGCACACAGTCGAAGCTTCCTCGGCGAACTTCCCTGCAGTTGTTGGAAATGGCGTTGCAATGAGTGAGCCTTCCATTCTTCATCTCAGCACGAACCAAACCAAACTCCTTTACCTCCACAGCCATTGGATTCCTCGGGCCCTGCGCGATCAACACGCCGCATACACACCCACGCGCGACTGAGATCAACTTCTCTGTGAACGGCACGCTGCGCACGGGGCTGCTTACTGAGAATGGCGCGCGGTTTGTGGTTAACGACCTTCCCGCGGGCTCGGCCACTGTCTTCCCCGTGGTAAGCACCTCCTTATCAATGTTTCACCTACGGTACGATGCTAATTAGATGTTTTCAGGGTGCGATTCATTTCGAGATGAATACCGAGTGCACGCCATCGCTATTTGTTGCCGCTTTCAACGACGAGGACCCCGGTGTCGACAGCCTTGCGCAAAGATGTACGTTGCGCGTGTATTATTGTGCCTTTCATGAATCCTGAACCGTGATTAGATTTTGGTCTTCCCGTTGATATCGTCGGCGCGGCGATGGGCGGCCTCGGTGCCACCCAGGTCGAGGGCTTGGAGGCTAAGATCCCGGATAATGTCGCGGTATGTACAGTTCCCTACGGGTGGTATTCGCGATTCTAAATTGAGGCGCGATATAGGTTGGCACGGCCGAATGCCTGAAGCGCTGTGGAATTACGCCACCCGCTGCTCAGCCAACCTTGCAGCACCAACCGAGGGTCTCCGGGAACGCATTCCCTCCCAAATGAGCTTGACTTGGGCTGTGGTCGTGACTTCTTCGGGCGCATTAGTCTGTATACATACCTTGGACTTCTCTGAGCTAACTAGAAGGCTTGCTCGTAAACTATTGTAAATGGATCATCCTATTGAATTAAAGTGAAACTTGTATGGCCATGAAACATTAGTTACGGTGAAGAGGAAAGACCTAGGATCATTAGATGAGTATCGTACGATGAGTGTTATACAATATAGATTATATCGAGGATAGCGAGCTGAGCGTCATTACTGAGCGTTTTTCCGTTTCTTGGATGACTCGGATTGGGTTGCTTTCGCCTTGCCCTTGCTAACCATAGGCACAGGCGTCGTTCGTGTCTTCCCACTTAACCGCGTGCTACGTCTCAGCATCGGCATCTCATTCGCCTCATCATCCAGCTTGTGAGACGTAGCCCGTGGTCGTTTGCGATTCCGAGCTTCCTCTCCTTCCTCATCTTCGTCCTCATTCCCCCGCCCGCGCTTCTGCGCCTCCACCTGCGCCTCCGTGCTGGGCAGCTTTAACTTTAGCATAAGCCCTGGCCCCGCCTTGCGCGCCTCAGCCACCTCTTCCCGCCACCCCGCCACATCCGCATTCTTGGGTGATTTATACCGT
>JACXVL010000002.1:92931-111646 GCA_014898675.1 Athelia sp. TMB
TCTCGACGTGCATATGGCGCCAGGTGAATCAGTCCCATCTAAGCAATGATATCCATGCACTTATGGTCCGAATACAGCTCTGAGGGAAGCAGAGCTCGATGCTCTGGGGCTGTCCTTCAGCGTTTACAGGTGTTTGTCATCGCTGGAGGGATGACATCGCCACTCTAGCCCTCTATCTCAACTGGCGTTGAAAGACACTCAGGTGACTGCGCCTGCTATGCGATCTAAGTTGACGAATTGGGCGTGTCGTTGCGCGTCAGATCATTCTCGTCACCACCAATCGTTGCTATCATATCCAGGAATTTAAGTTTTTCAATGAATCGAGTTGTGCAATAGCTGAAACTACGGATTCGCTAAGGAGCTCTGGGCAGAATACACATGTACTGGGATGACATGGCCGCCGTCAGTCTGCCAAACTTCGCTAGGCTTTTTTATCCGATTTTCCCAACTGACCTTATGATTCAACACCAGCCCGCAGCTATCCTCCTTGCCTTTGGCTAATCGCACTGCGGGCCAATGTGACTTCATTTCAAAGCCATCGTTTTCTTCTAACATTCAGCTCGCTGTGCAATCGCTGCAACTTGATTTCAAAATCAATGTTCTGGCGGATGAATATCTGCGATTTCCATCCTATCCGCAATGCTCAAACATCAAATGTATACCAGTGCGGATTAATGGTTGTGAATGCTTCATGTAGTCTAGGGCAGGTCGTTGCGCGATTGATGCCGAACAACTGGTCAGTCACGACTCTATCCATCATACGACTCTCGTGCTTCGCTATCAAAATTCTCCGAACCTACGCCTATCTGCGAGCCTATGCTGTATCGAAACTTTGGCGGTGAAGCGGTTTGTGAAGTATGGCACCTTGGCGCTCAATGCAAGATGCTACGACATACAGGCACTTGCACTGACAGCGGCGTATCCATTTCGGCTTTTAACCCGAGGCGACATTGAACCCAGGACAACATCCTTAGCTGAAGCCGGCGCTGCCGCTGGTGAATTTTTCGTGGAATACATATATATATGCTGCCGATCAGCGCTCAACCTTGACCCACCGCTGGCCGTGCACGTCGCTGCCACCTACCCATCAACTGATCAACTGCTTCAATGCACTAAAGCGTTCTCTTTGACGACCATGCCACTGAAGGCCCAATCCGGCCGCATCTTTCGCATAAAATGTACACCCACTTGCCCAAATCAATGAAACGAAGGTCGCCAGTTGTGTGCCAT
The DNA here is from genome assembly GCA_014898675.1 of Athelia sp. TMB. Lineage (NCBI taxonomy): Eukaryota > Fungi > Basidiomycota > Agaricomycetes > Atheliales > Atheliaceae > Athelia > Athelia sp. TMB. Next base: position 94,162 of record JACXVL010000002.1, read on the forward strand.
GTGTTTGCTGCCAATTCTATGCCAATTCTTGGTATGGTTGCTGTTATATCTCTTGGATCGGCGGCCATGCGTCCAGGGCGGCGATGGCGTAATCGTCAGTCCTCCCCAGCGTAGTCCGCTCGCATGCCGACTGCTAATCAACTGATCTATCACTGGTAGCCGGACACATTGCGCCCTGGTACTTAAGACACTGCTGAGAACTTTATTGTACCGTCATCTCAACTATACCCCTCTCTCTGCGATGTTTTTCCAAACCGCTTTCTACTTTGCTGCCTGTGCTCTAGCTTCTGCACGTGCTTTCGCGCCAGTCCACGCACACACGTTCGACGCCCGTACGGATGTCACCCTAGCCAATGGAACTAGTATGCAGTATGGTACGCTGGCTACCAACGGCCTGGAATGGCAAGCGAGCGGGTAAGCGCATGTTTCAACATCGAGCTCTCATTTCATATAACAGCGAGTCCCAAGAGTCTTGATTAAGGGCGGGTGCTCCTCCACCATCCAGTTCATATCAGACTGCTACGAACTAGAGCTTGGGGATGATCCGTCTCAGGAATTAGACCCAGGATATGCCACCGCGCGGCAGCGGATCGAATTCTTGACCCCTCACCAAGCTGGTATGTAAAGAGCTTTGAAGAGTTAACTATGCTCATCAAATTATAGACGGCACCTCTTGGAAATACACTTGGAGATCCTACTATCAGAGCTATGACAGTAAGTTGTAATGTTTTAATCTAGTACCACTCATGCCCTGAAGCGCAGATTAGCTGGTAGTAACACTTTCTTTCACATCATGCAAATGTCAGTAATCTAGATGTCTTTTCCTTTAACTTAGTACTGATTTGGAGATGTCCTTTACAGTTTCAGCGACACTGGGGGAGGTCCAGCCCTCTTTCTTGACATTCTCTCGAGCGGCGTCTCACTGAAAGACGTAGAAACTGAAACAGTTCTCGCCACGGCTACAACGGCGTCTCTCTTTGCAACGCCTTTGCTGCACACCCTTTCGGTCACGTATGGGCCGTCGGGCAGCTTCAACTATGCAATTACGAACTCACAGACTGGGGCCTCGATTTTGAAGGCTAGCACGACAGGCACCATCGGCACGGGAGAGAATTAGTGCGTAAGAAGATTATTGTCTCTCAGGACAGTATTTGAAGTGCGTATGCCCAGTCTCAAATTTGGGCTGTACCGAGCCGTGTATACCGGGATGCCTGACCTCAAGTACGTATCATTGGCAACATTAAAGCCTGACCACCGGTCTAATTAGTTCGTTTTTAGGGCATGGTACGGCGATTACACCGTGGAACAAACATGACCACTGGATACGCCTCCAGCCAAATAATTTCTAGAGATTCGATAGTCATGAGTAGCTAAGGGTACCACTGAGATAGGAAACCTGCTTAAGATTCAGACTAATAATTGTGAACAATTGAGTAGTCAGACTTGTTGTCTCAATATCTTCTGTTTACTGTCAATGGCGTAAATGGGAGTTTATTTCTCTCAAACCTAGGGACACGAGGTACTATTCTAGGACATTAACAACTCGGTGAGCATGAGTTAGGTGTGCTTTGAGCCAAGTTGTCATGTTATGTGTCAAACGTGAAGAGGGGTACAAACTTGAACATAGCAATTTTTTTTACCTATGATAGAGCTACGCTCCAGCAGATAATGTCAGGCAGATTCTCTGGTCAGATTTATCTTATTTACTCAACATTACATGCATTACAGCTAGCTTGCACGTTGTGTCAATGCTATTTGGAAAAGTGTATGGATATCGATCCACCTCGGAGTTGTTTCAATGTATGGGCTCGTCAGGGGTACCGGCGATATGCGAAACGTATTTCCGTTTCAACTAAAACGACCGACGAGGTATTGGAGGGTATTAGAGCATATTTGCAAATTTAGGCGCCCGGCTCCTGAGCCAATGAGCGGCCTCCGATCACCAAAAATTTCCTTTTTGCGACGTCACGAGCAGTTTGCAAATATGCTCTATTGGCCTGGTATTGGCAGTTCACTCAACTCTTTGGTGAGAACTCCCACACGCCACATCCAATATCACTATGGAGCTGTGCGTCACTCGGGATATCGCAATTGCTGCGGACTTGGGGTGTTCTAATCTTCTCAATTCCACACGGCCATCATCATGAGTATTAGAGGCAACAGAGCTGGTGGAAACGTGCTACGAGGAAGCAGAGGTGGGGAAAGGGGACAAAGGGGCGGAGAAAGGGGCGGAGAAAGGGGCGGAAGAGGTGATCGCGGTGGGAGAGGTGGCCCAGTTGGTCGAGGTGTACCAGGGAGTGGAGGAACTGGCAGAGGAAGGGATAGTCCTCATTCCGAAGTCTCCCGCCGCGGCGGGTTTCAAGGACAAGGGGATCGTGGAGGAAGAGGCAGAGGTACCCCTCGCGGTGGCACAACCTTTGGGGGCGGGCCCCGTGGAGGTCGTGGAGGCGGGGGCGGGGGTTTCCGAGGCGGAGGACCGCCTCAATCCAATGCGCCTTTGATCTTTGCAGAGAACAGGCCCGCGCAGATCGATGCACGGCTCGCAGATTCGGGCCTAAACCGATTGGTTGCATCTTTCAAGGATTTGGCTGTCAAAGTATGTTGATTTGAGTGATACTAATCTATGCGCTAATTCGGGTCCTCCCCTCTTAGAATGATAAAGTCCTTCGACCTGGCTTTGGTACTCTGGGAAAAGCCATCACGCTTCGGGCCAACTTCTTCGCTGTCAGGGTACCAAAGGGCCCAATATATGAATATCGCGTAGCCATAAACCCCAAGGCCGACGACAAGAATATCAGAGCACGATTATTCGACCTTCTCGACAACAGTGCACAGTTCGCGACCCACATGGGTTACATCGCCCACGATCGCTCCGAGCGTCTGGTATCGAAAAAGGAGCTTCCTCAGCCCCTCGACATTACGATACCCTTTTATGATGAAGGATTGTCTGGCCCACAACCTGGTGGAAGTGTTTATACCGTATCTATCGAGTATTCGGACACTCTCGATCCTGATGAGTTGAATAAGTCAGTTTGCTTTTGTTACCGTGTCTCCTATTCTAATTGATCTCTGTTTCTAGATTTCAAGAAGGAAAATCCGCCTTAGACTACGATCCGCTCCCGATTATCTCTGCGCTGAACCTTGTACTCCAAACCCACGCATCCAAAACCGGTGTTCGCGTTGGCCAGAATCAGATTCGTCACTTTTTCAAGTCGCCCAATGAGCAACCAATCTCTCTCAGCCTGAGAGTAGAAGCCTGGAAAGGGTTTTTCTCATCTGTGCGACCTACCTACAAGCAGCTAATGGTCAATGTGAACGTTGCCATGGCTGCCTTCTACGTCCCTGGCAATCTTGCGGACGCCGTCATGGCATTTGAAAGGAATTCTGCAGGCGGCATGCCGCATCGCTTCACGAAAGGCCTCAAGGTTCGGGTCATCCATCTAGGTTACAAGAAGCCTTTGAAGAGCATATGTGGCAGTGCAAGGCAGCAGACATTCAAGCACGATGTTTATGACGTGATCAGCGTGGAAGAATACTTCAAGAAGGGTAAGTCTTGCCAGGCTTTGTCACCATATTGGTAGCTAAAATCTGCGTCATAGCTCATAATATAACCTTGCGACATCCGAATCTACCTGTCTTTGATGTTAGCGGTCCGAATTCCAAGAGGGCAAACTATATTCCTGCAGAGCTGTGCGAGATCGAGCATGGGGAGTCGTACCGCAATAAGTTGGATGGCGACGAAACCGCTAATATGATCAAGTACGCTGCCCAGAGGCCCGGCGTGAATGCTGATGCCATTGTCAATCGGGGCCTCCGTACTCTCGGCCTGAATGAACCGGTCTCTCCCATCTCGGGCTTTGGCATCACGATCAGCCCCGAAATGGCAGTCATCCCTGCCCGCCAGCTACCTGCCCCCAGCCTCAACTACAAAGTCGGCCGGCCAAACATACGCGATGGCAGTTGGAACATCCTGGATGTCAAATTCCATCGTGGAGCTGTGGTGGACACTTGGTGGGTGATGGTGGTGCGAGACGGCCCTCAGTCTATGATCCAGGCGCCAAACGATCCGCGACTGACCAAACTCATCCAAGGGTTCAAGAGGAAATGCCTGAACAGCGGTATGCAGGTCAGGAGCGATGCGCGCCTTGTTGCCGTCATGCTGGACAACCCGAAAGGTGATCCCAACAGGAAATCCTCGATCGATAAGATCCGGCAAGTGATCAAGGAGAATATCGCTGCGGACAAAGGGAAGAAGCCAAGCTTTATTCTGGTGCTGTTGTCAAACATCGACAGCTTTATCTATCCGGGCATCAAGCGCATCGGTGACGTCGAGATAGGTGTGCATACAGTGCACATGCAGCTGAAAAAAGCGCTCCTAGAGCAGAAGCAGGATCAATACTTCTCAAATGTGGCGCTCAAGTTGAACACCAAGCTTGGGGGCATGAATCATCTCCTGGATGCGGGCAGCATGAAGTGGTTGACCAACAAGAAGACCATGATTGTGGGCATGGATGTCACCCACCCTGGCCCTTCGAGCGTAGAGGGGACGCCAAGCATTGCCGCTGTGGTCGCCAGCGTCGATGATTCGTTCGTACAGTTCCCGGCGAGCATGCGGCCACAGAAGAGTAGAGAGGAGGTGAGCATTCACTCTTCCCATGTGGTAAACAAGCTGACGCCGTGTTTAGATGATACAGGAGCTCGAAGAAATGATGGTTGAGCGACTGAAGGTGTATCAGAAACTCAACAAACGCTTCCCTGATCGGGTTTATGTTTATCGAGATGGTGTTTCGGAAGTAAGTCACTCTTTTCGTCGGGGTGATATGACTATCTAATCACCCCCAAAGGGCCAATATGACCTCGTCATCAAGGACGAACTACCACAGATGTTAGAGGCCTTTAAGAAGGTATCGCCAAGAACAGTTTATAGTCCAAAGCTTTCTATCATTATCTGCGGAAAGCGGCACCACGCGCGCTTCTATCCTACCACATCTACGGAAGCCGACAAGAATGGCAACACCAAGCCGGGCACTGTGGTCGATAAGGGCGTGACCGAGGTGTTCGGCTTCGACTGGTATCTTCAGGCGCATGCTGGGTTACAGGGTACAGTGCGCCCAACCCACTACACAGTGATCTACGACGAGAACAAGCTGGGCGCGGACGAGGTACAGCAGGGCACGCATACCGCCAGCTATCTGTATGCGCGCGCCACCAAAGCGGTCAGCTTGGTGCCCGCGGCGTACTACGCGGATTTAGCGTGCGAGCGGGGTCGATTTTACATCAATGAGTTCCTCAATCTCGCCGACGACAAAACGGACACTAGGAGCGTTGCCACAGGATCAGGTGGGCCGAGGCAGACAAAGGGGAAGATAGACAAAAAAGCTCAAAAGAAGATGGTCTACGATTCGGCCGTAGCAATGTGGGGACAGGGACTGCATGATTCAATCAAGGACACGATGTTCTACATCTGAGCCCGTCCACCTTACGCCGCGTCTGAATCTAGGGACAATGCACGTTCTATGTCTGTATTTGGTCTGTATATATGTTACCTGCATTTGTCTTATCTCTGTCTATTATCTCGTGCACTCTTTGCTATGTATATGCCTTAAGGAAATGCTGATACGTACTTCATTGTGGCGAACATGCGTGAGCTGAGTGCTGAGTTCTGGGGTGGTGATTGGGACGGTGGTCAGATTCACAGCTGCCAGATGATCCGAGTCTCGTGAGCAATGATATGAGTCCACGTAAACTGTAAAGCGTCTGGTGCATCGTGTGGGCATCGTGTCGATAGGATTCTCCATATTCGAATTGATTCAAATGATCATCTCTATCTCATAGTCATCTTCGCCTACCTACGGGAGATTAGGAGAATCCTGCAGCTGAATGGGAGTTATAACTTGACTTTGGGGCTCTTCGGAAGCTAATATGCCAACCCATCCGCTGCCAAAACCATCATCTCACCTCTTGTTCGGGGAGATCTGCGCTAAATCCTGACTCGTCACGTCAAACCCAATGGCACAAAAGAGCGGTACCGACCTCGCCTCCGGGCTATTTCACTTGCTGCGGACTTGGGGGCGTTGTAACTTTCTCATTATTGTACGCCCATCAGCATGAGTACTAGAGGCAACAGAGGCGCTGGAAACGCGCCACGAGGAGGTAGAGGAGGAGAGCGAGGTAGGGGCGCTGATCGAGGTGGCCGAGGAGGTGATCGAGGTGGCCGAGGAACCCCAGCTGGTCGAGGTGCACCGGGAAGCGGAGGGGGAGCTGGCAGAGGAAGGGAGAGCCCTGCTCATTCGGACGTTTCTCGCGGCAGCGGATTTCGAGGACAAGGAGATCGTGGAGGAGGCAGGGGTGCCCCTCGCGGTGGTCCGGGTGGGCCTCGTGGAGGTCGTGGAGGGGGCTTCCGAGGGCCGCCTCAATCCAATGCGCCTTTGATCTTTGCAGAACAGCAACCAGCGCAGGTTGATGCCCGGCTCGCAGTTGCGGACTTAAACCAGCTGGTTGCATCTTTCAAGAACCTTCCCGTCAACGTACGTCTGCCCGAATATGACACCAAGACTTATCATCAAACTAATTTGATACTCGCAGGTTGAAAAACCGTTGCGGCCGGGTTATGGAACACTTGGGAGAGCCATCACTCTCCGGGCCAACTTCTTCGCCATGAGACTGCCCAAGGGCTCAATCTACGATTACAACATCGAGATAGAACCCAAAACCGATGTCAACCGACTAAAGGCCCGGATTTTCCAACTGCTTGAGCAGAGTCCCGAATGTGCTCCACACATAGGATACATTGCTCACGATGGCAGCGCGAGGTTGGTATCAAAGCAGGAACTCCCCCAACCCTTGGACATCACAGTCCCTTTCTACGACGAAGACGAGACGGGCCCACGGCCTGGAGGAAAAGTCTATACCGTATCCATCATATACTCGCGAACTTTAGAATCCGATGACTTGACCAAGTAAGTCCACTTTTTTTCTGCATTTTCCCATAACTAAATACTGGCTTTAGATTCCAAGAGGGCAAAACGGAGCTCCGGGATTATGACTCGCTTCCGCTCATTTCCGCGTTGAACCTGGTGCTCCAAACGCACGCTTCGAAAACCGGTGTTCGTGTTGGGAAGAACCGTTACTTCTTCAAATCGCCCAACGATCCAACCTACCAACTCAGTATGGGCGTGGAAGCTTGGAAAGGATTCTTCGCATCGGTGCGGCCCACATACAAGCAGCTTATGGTGAATGTGAACGTCTGCATGGCCGCGTTCTATATGCCTGGCAACCTTGCAGATGCCATATCGGCTTTTCAACGAAACTCCTCAGGGGGGATGCCGAAACGCTTCTCTGCGGGCCTCAAGGTCAGGGTCACTCATCTTGGGTACAAGAAGCCCGTCAAGCGCATATGCGGAAAAACTGCGAGGCAGCAGACGTTCAAGCATGAGACTTACGGCGAAATTAGTGTTGAGCAATATTTCAAGAAGCGTACGCACTTCCGTTTCTCCTTCATCCACTCGTGTCTGAATTGCATGCTTAGAATATAACACGACGCTCCAATACCCCAATCTACCGGTCGTGGACATCAGCGGCAAGAATTCCCCGAGAGCAAACTACGTCCCCGCAGAGCTGTGCGAGATCGAGCCGGGCCTGCCGTATCGTGGCAAGCTCGACGGCGACGAAACCGCCGAAATGATCAAATACGCTGCCCAGAGGCCTGGCGTGAATGCTGATGCCATCGTCAATCGCGGCCTGCCGACTCTCGGACTGACCCAGCCGGTCTCTCCCATCTCTGGCTTTGGCATCACGATCAGCGCCGAAATGGCAGTCATCCCCGCCCGCCTATTGCCTGCCCCCAGCCTCACCTACAAAGTGGGTAGGGCAAACATAAAGGATGGCAGTTGGAATATCATGGACGTCAAGTTCCACCGTGGCGGGATTGTAGATACGTGGTGGGTGATGGTGGTGCGGGACGGTCCCCGGTCTATCATCGAGAGGCCCGACGATCCACGCCTGGTCAACCTCATCCAGGGGTTCAAGAGAAAATGCCTGAACAGCGGTATGCAGGTCAAGAACGAGCCACGCCTCGTGCCCGTCATGTTGAAGCCGCCGAGTACCGATCCCAACCGGAGGGCATCGATCGAGGAGATCAGACAGGTGATTAAGAAGAACATCGCTGCCGACAAAGGGAAGAAACCGACCTATATACTGGTGCTGTTGTCCAACATCGACAACTTCATCTACCCGGGCATCAAGCGCATCGGAGATGTCGAACTTGGCGTGCACACGGTCCATATGCAGCTGAAGAAGGCGCTCCCTGATATGAACAAGCCGAATCCCGAGCAGAAGCAGGATCAGTACTTTTCGAACGTGGCGCTCAAGTTGAACACCAAGCTTGGGGGCATGAATCATCTGCTCGATGCAGCAAGCATGAAGTGGTTGACCAACAAGAAGACCATGATCGTGGGCATGGATGTCACCCATCCCGGCCCTTCGAGTATGGAGGGGACGCCGAGTATCGCAGCCGTTGTCGCCAGTGTCGATGACACGTTCGTGCAGTTTCCAGCCAGCATGCGTCCACAGACGAGCAAAGTGGAGGTGAGCAAAATATTGCCGACTCGCCGACAACATGCTGAATCCTGCTTATAGATGATACAAGACCTAGAGGCGATGATGATCGAGCGACTTAAGATGTATGAGAAACACAACAAACGTTTCCCCGAGCGCGTCTACGTTTACCGAGATGGTGTTTCAGAAGTAAGCCGCTATTTTTATCCGAGTCACATACCAATCTAACCATCTCCAAAGGGTCAATTTGACTTAGTCATAAAGGAGGAACTACCGCAGATTCTGGACGCCTTCAAGAAAGTCTCGCCGACAGTCAAGTACCGCCCACAGCTCACTATCATCATCTGCGGAAAGCGGCACCACGCGCGCTTCTACGCAACTACAGGTCCTGAGGGCGATAGGAACGGCAACACCAAGGCGGGCACCGTGGTCGATAAGGGCGTGACCGAGGTGTTCGGCTTCGACTTCTACCTCCAGGCGCACGCTGGGCTGCAGGGCACCGTGCGCCCCACGCACTACACAGTGATCTACGACGAGAACAAGCTGGGCGCGGACGAGGTACAGCAGGGCACGCACGCCGCCAGCTATCTGTACGCACGCGCCACCAAGGCGGTCAGCCTGGTGCCCGCGGCGTACTACGCGGATTTGGCGTGCGAGAGAGGCAGATTTTACATCAACGAGTTTCTCAATCTGGCTGACGACAAGACGGACACCGCGAGCGTCGCCACAGGACCGGGTGGGCCGGTGCAGAGGAGGGGAAAGATCGATAAGGACGAGGAGAAGCAGCGCGTCTACAATTCTGCGGTGGCGATGTGGGGAAAGGGGCTGCATGATTCAATCAAGGACACAATGTTCTACATCTGAGCTCGTGCACCATCGCACCGCAACGTCTCGTCCGAGGAGCAACACGCGCTATCTCACGCCGGTTATGTTCGCCAAGACTCAATGATTCCTATCTCTTTGTACATCTGTATTATCTACATGCTTTTGCTCTCTATATAAGTCTTGATATAGCTATCATCTCGCATGGGTGTGCCACAGCTTGACAGACGCTCGATGTCATTGACCGTGGTCCGAAGCTTCTAATGGCAGTGAAAGCGAGTACTGGCCATCAGCGCACCAGCGCCTGTCAATGATTAGCGTTCCGCCGAGCGTGACGGCTTACAGCGGCTTGCTCAGCGGCGCACTGCGTCCCAGTGTGACAGATGCATGGCGCCACTGTGGCCGATATGGTTCACGTTGGTGTGTCACGTCGCAGTTCAGTGTAGATGAAAACTGGATAGTTGACCGGTCTGTCTGATGCCATCTGACATCTATCGCTGGTTGGAACAAGAGACGCAGTGGCACCGTGACATGAACACAATATCTCTCCCAGGTCGATAAGCAACGTTGGTTCTAAACTTCGCCTCAAATTTGGGAATAGAGGAGTGAAATGTCTGAGACGAAGATCTACTTTTCAAACGGAGATATCAATCAACGTAGCTTGTAAGGAGCGCGGGAGGCGGGTAGAATGTTGGCAGGGGCAAGCCTATTCGGGGCCAGGGTGTTTGATGCGTCAGATCTGCAGTGTTCTCACGTCAGTTCACGTCTCATCTTATCGTCTTTCGGTTCACACGGACCACTCTCCTAATCCACGTTTAAATACGCGCAAAGGTATCATCTCCCGTTCCTGTAATTCGGTGCCCATCCGCCCTCTCATCATGTCATCCCAGGTGCATAACCCGCCTCGTCACAGAGCGTACTCGGCGGCAGGACAACCCCCACCATACAGCCCACCATTTTTTACACAACCTCCAATAGCAACGGACGCTCCCAGTGGGCGGCCAAGAAAGCACTCTGCGTCATCTTCTCGCACTCCGAGAGCATCAGCGTCGTCCTCCAAACTGTCTCGATCGGCACCTGCCACTCCTCCTGCTTACGACGAACACGCCTCTTCCTTGCGTCGCCGCCGCGCCGCGTCCGCGGAGTTCGGGCATAACCTCTTTCTAACACCCGCCAATACAAACCCCAAACCGCGCCCACCACGCTTCAGCTCTCGCTCTGTTCCTCAATTCACTTTGTACGCAGAGCCGGTGGGTCCGCTAGTGCAGCCGCAGGTGCACGCGCTGTACCGCCCGCCTGCTTACGGCTCGTATTTTTTCGACGTGCCAGGCAGTGGCAGCGACGACGAAGAGGAGGAAGACGATAGCTTGATTTATCCCACCTACCACAACAAGACCAGCCCGCCACCGACGGTTACCGCAGCAGCCGTTTCTTCTATGTCAAAAACTGCAGGAAGTTTGCGTGCACGGTTCTTCGGTGCGAACGCGAATAGCGCAAAGGAGCCGAAGAGCATAAGCACCACGCCAGGCTTGCTCGGAGCCGGGGAGACAGAAACGGAAGCGGACGAACCTGTGAGTATTCTTGTCCTTACCCTCTTTCCTTCCAATCCCCTTTGGCGTAATGCGTCATGGGTGGCTGTCAGAACTCCGTATTTCTATTCCTCGGCTATCCCGGTCCTTTCTATCCATTGAACCCTATCGTCGAATTCCTTCGTCGATCATTCGCTGACCGCGTATCTCCTATCTATAGCCCACGCATCTTCCGACTTCGCGTATCATCGCCTCATCGGACCCACTCGTCCCTCCTCATACTTTGCTCCATGTCCTCTTCGAATTCTCGCGATTCTTATCTATCGTGCCGGCAATATTCGGTACTCTGTACAACATATTCCACATATTCAACCCCCCGGCCAACGGCGGGTCTACGGCCGGTATCGATTACTTCGTCTCTGCTCTATGGGTGCGCCCCGTCCCCACCTTCTATCTACTTATCGTACTAACCCCGACTCCAGGCGATATTGACGGGCTATCAATGCCTGCGCCTCACCACCGGCCTCCTCGCGCGCTGGAAGCACTACTACCCGGCGCTCCCGACGCTCATTCGTTTACTAGCCTTGCAGGCGATCTGCTGGCCTATGACGCACGCGACGCTACAGGTTCTCGGGCATGCGCAACGCCCGCTCGTGTGCTGGGCGGTTATCGGCACGTTCACGTGCGTGAGCCGCAGCGTGCAGATCTGGGTGACGAGCAACTTGTGGTGGGAGACGCGGCGCTCCGAGGGCGCGTCCGCCGCGACTGTGTCCCCACCCCCTCCTGCGGGATCGAAGCTGGGCGCGAATGCGGATGCGGGAGAGTCGACGGACGGCGGGCCCGTGGGACGCAAGGACGAGCAGGGGGCACGGCGGCGACGGCACGGGAACAAGTATGGGAGCTACAACTACTGGCGGCGGTGGAGCGGAGGCCGGTGGGGTGGGCGGAGGTGGGACTGGGCAGAGGTGGGCGTGCAGTGCATGTTCCCTGCGGGCATGGTCTACTTTGTGATGGCATGGGCGGAATTGTTGCGGCGTGAGCTGGAGCGACAATGCTAGCCGCACGTGCATATGCACGGACTATATTATGTTTATTTGACGCTTTGCTGCTATCGGCGCACTGTATATTATAGAACAGCTGGTCAATGCCACAACCTACCAGGATTTGAAATTTGAACGTGCGTCTGCGCCACATCTATCATATGTGGCGTGTATCGGGCCGTCGTTCCTTGGCCTCAGGGCGCCAATTCATTATCAACCTTTTTGACTTGCTCCCAGTCCCTCAAAAATTTCAAGTTCCTCCTGACAACGCTCCGTAATTAAAGGGGCGCTTAAGAGTGCCACCATGGACCGGGGCGCTGAACAGCATTTTCTCGAGATGATGGGACTGATAAACGAACCTCTTTACCAACTCGGGCGGCGGACACACTCAATTTGACTCAAACTTCAGCGATAGAAAGCGAGACTGGAGTTTTGAGTCTAGGCCCGCCTCCATCGGGACGAGGTACGCAAGAAAAAACGAACTGCATAATTGGGGCGCTACTTACTAGGCAAATGCTCAGCAAAGTCAGGCCCAATGAAGGGGCGCGTTGAGATGATCTCAAATCTTGCCAAATATTATCCAAGGGGCCGCACTGAAGCCATAGGCTCGGTGAACGCCTAGGGAATCTTCGACCAGTGGGATAATGGCACGGTGTTTCAGACTGTGTGCCTCAAGATCGAGTTATACTTCTTCAAGCGGACGCCGTTACTCGGAGCTTGCCACTCGGAGCTTCGAGCGAGCGTTCCACGACGCCGATGCGTGTGCTTTGTTTCACCTCCACCCTCACTTCGCCCTGCCCAACACCCTCGCTATTTCATCCCCGGATCCGCGGAATCTACGCGTCATAGGCTCAAATAGGCAGAGCAGAATCTACTATGGCTAGCTGTCGGACTCCGCGACATAGCTATGGATGCTTGCTTGTCGCCTGCGTGTGGAATCAGATAAGCAATCTGATCACTACGGTCCGCATTTGTCTGCAGTGAGATGTTGAATATGGCACTCCAAGTATCCCTGCAAATCTCTACAGCCCACATATCGACTCTAGGCCCGCCACACTGTTCAGACCGGCGCTGCAGAGTTTCTCTTCTGATGTTGTATCCTCTTTGAACTCGCATGTTGTACACCTCAGTCGTCGACATGGTAGCCTGGAAAATTCCTGGACTTATGTCCTTTTTGTGTGCTACCTTCTAGGGAGTTGCCATTTAGGATCTTGTTATTCGAAATACTTTCAAGGGTCGTGTTTTCGAAGTCTTGAGTGTTGCAACATGCCAGCAAGCCCCGAGATACCTTGAACGGTCAGTCTCTCACCGGCGGAGATGGCAGCCCAATCTCCACAATTCCAGCCGAGATGTAACCTATTGGGAAGCGCACCCACCTTCACTGGCCAATGTGACATTCCGGCCTATCATATCTCAAAACCAGATCACTTATCACAATCTTCCTTTCGATGCTTTGACACTGCGGGATAAACTGCCCAAGACACCTGCCGTGACTTCGGCATCATGTCCCATGGGGTATGTTGTCAAAGAGTGCCCAAGACACGCGTGCAATTAATTGCTCGTTCACGAGGCTGCCATTGCCGCTTCTATTTGCCAACTGTCGCCCACTTGCCAACCAACACAAGGCCAGTCCAGGTGACGAAGTTAAATTTCTCGATTCCAGAGAAACTTTTGTCTACAAATTTACTACGGGGATAGGCTTTTAGCACTTTCTACTTATCGCTGATCTATGACAGCGTGAGTGCGATATAGGGTAGCGATGGCTAGGTTGGTGAGAAAAGCATGTAGATGAAGTCGCCGTCGTTCTCGCTGCGGTGGTATACTTGTCTGTTGTAAGATAGCTTGAATGCCCTTCTGCGTTGAGGGCGGTGTTACCTTGACGAGACCTATGGGGCTTTTGTGAGGAGATTATAATTATTCGTGGTCTTCTCGGTTTTGCAATTGCCATCAATTGCAAGTAGTCTAGCGACATGCATGTGGACAAGGGGACTCCCAGACAATAGTAAATGTGTACAGTAGGTATAATGTACAGTCGATAAGATATGTGAATGCTCTCCTCGCGCGACTCCAACAAACTCTAAGAGAATTTCATCACTCTATATCCTCTCCTAGTAATTTGGCCAGCGCGTCATTCCCTTCATCCACAGGTCCCTCGAAAACAGCGAAAGCGGCCTTGCGCTTGCCTGCGGGTTTCTCTGGATCAATTGCGGACGAGGTCCAACCCTTGCCTCTGTCAGCGAAGACTTCAGGACTGCGGTCCAGTAGCGCGGCCAGATCTTCGTCACTGATGACGTTGGCTTTACCCGCCGCCGTATTAGGGACGACATCAATCTTCTCCCCTTCAAGTTTCAAAAGGGAAGCGGCCATCTCTGCCATGGTCTCCTTTTTATTCTTGCCCCGGACGGCAGTGACAGATGGCATTTTGAACTTGCCTAAACAGATCGTCAGAGCATTTTGGGAATGTAAAGGATGTTTCGATATACCTTTTGCTATCACAAGCGCTTCAAGTTTCCTCTTCTCCGTAGCCTTCTGCATGATCTTAGTTTCGATGGTGTGCGCAGTGATGAGCCGAAAAATCAAAACAGGTTTCGTCTGCCCTATTCTGTGTGCTCGGTCCTGTGCTTGAATATCCATTTGCGGATTCTGAAATTCATTTGTCAGTGGGCGCAACCTGTGAGTCTTGACAGCACACGAACCCAATCTTGGTCATAGAAAATGACAGTATCAGCAGCGGTCAAGGTTATGCCAAGACCGCCGGCGCGCGTGCTGAGGAGGAAGAGGATTGGGGCGTCTGGCGAATCACCTGCCGTCTGGAACTGGTTCATCTGTTCTCGTCGCTCGAGAGGAGGTGTGGATCCATCTATGCGACATAGCTTCCATCCTTTGTACTCGATAGCCCAGTCCTATGGAAAGGAAATATCAGTATGCGGTGACTTAGGACAGCAATTACGGACCTGAATGATGTCAAGCATCGTAGTAAACTGACTGAACAAGAGTACTTTGTGCTTCCTTCTGAAAAGTTCGTCCAGCAATCGATCTAGGACCATCATCTTGCCACTCGCATTGACAAGATCCTCGTTGAGCACTGGCTGCATCGTTTTTGGGTCGACAGGCCAGTCGAACAGGAAGGGATGCGAGCAGACTTTGCGAAGTTGCATCACCGTATTTTGAAGCTTCATGTTGTTGACCTGTTTCACTAAGGGGAAAAGGTGCTTGAGCCGGCGGCTTGGTTAAGGAAGGAGGTCGCAACGTACGGGTAGACTTGTACTGATGGTCGGTCCCGAGCTGGTCGAGGTTGTCAGAGCCCTTTCTAGGCTTCTCCTCCTCGCCGCGTTCCAATTGCTCAAAGTATTCATCGTCGTCCCCATCAACATCATACTTCTTCCCCTTCTTGGCAGCTCCGGCGTTCCTGGTCTTCCTCGGGGCATTGATGTCAACACCCTTCGGCGTCTTGTTCGCGTCGCTCTTGCCTTTGCCCATCAAGAACGCCCTCAAGCCTCCGGTGAGTACGCGGTCATAGACGTCACTTTGCCGCACACTCAGGGGTGCGTAGAGCACATACTCTTTCTTGGGTGGAAGGTTACTTGCGACATCAGCTTTCAAACGGCGAAGGAGGAAGGGCTTGAGGATAGCGTGCAGAGAATGCACGATCTGAGAGGAGCGCTCAGTGGGAAGATGGTTCTGCATGGTTCCGAGATTGAACCATCGCTGGAAGCCATCTAAATCACCAAATATGTCTGGCAAGATGAAGTTGAGCAGTGACCAGAGCTCGGCAAGGTTATTCTGAAAGTGAGCATCAGTTTTTGTAGATGACGGGCAATACATGAGCAGCAACGTACATGGAGTGGGGTGCCAGTCAAAATCATCCTACCTGCACTCGGGTACTTTTTGATCTCCTGCATCAACCTGCAATCTAGATTTTTCAGACGATGACCCTCGTCGACCACCACATAGCCCCACTTGTACTGGGCCAGGTGAATGCGATCGCGAATAATCATTTCGTATGTGGTGACGACCACCGGAAAGTTATTGATTGTTTCGTCGTCGTCGTCGTCGTCTTCCTGCGCATCGGTCATCGCAACATCAGGCTCTGAGGTAGTGGCCGGGTCGCTGGTTGGGACGCGTACACCCTCGTCATCCGAGTCATGGTACTCGCTATCTTCCCTTTCCTGCTCTTTGCTATCTTCTTCGTCCTCTTCATCATCATCTTCGTCGTCTACTTTCTTCACAAACCTTCCGCTGCGTCGGGAACCCATAGTGGCTGGGGCCTTCTTCTTGAGTTTCGATGTAGCTTCGCGAGGTGGCTTAGCCTTTGGTTTATCAGCGCTCTTGTCGGCACTTCTCTCCCCGCTGTCCTCAATGCGCATAACAGTTCTTCGAAGTTCAGCTCTCTCTTCAGGAGTGCCATGGTACATGACGACCGGTATCTGAGTCAAGTTATAGGTTAGGGTTTACGGAGGGAGGATGATAAACGAACGGATGGCGCAAATTTCGCGTATTCTTCAACCCAGTTATGCAGTACGCTCAAGGGGCAGACGACGAGAAAAGGCCGGGAGTGTTGCTGTTCGCGTAGATATGCCGAGAACGCGATAGTTTGTAATGTCTGACCTGACCGCGTCAGGGAGGAACTGCGAAAACACTGTGATAACACTTACCTTGCCCAAACCCATTTCATCCGCTGAGCATCGGAAATGAGTACATTGACATAAATTAGAACCAGATGGGCTTACCCAAGATCCCAGATGCACCATTGCTGTCCAAGCTGACCATCCACTCCACGCCCTCCAGTTGGTAGTCCTTCAAAGTCGCTCCTGTCACCAGGCTCGATTGTTTGAACTTAATCTCCGGTTCTGCTTCAATCTTAGCGCGTTTTGAGGAATGATTGGCCTCATCCTCCGCTTCACTCTCATCACTTTCGACGCGCCCACGTTTCGTCAACTTTCGACGCGCCTGCTTGCCCTTTCGCGGGCCTTTCGGCTTCGGCTTTGGCGTAGACAAGGGTTGAGGGGATGCAGTAGCACGTCGTGCAGCCTTCCTATCGTCCATGTTCATCTTGAGAAATGCAGAATACTTTGCAGTCTTCTGCAGCAGAAGTTCAAGCTGGGCGTCTCGCGTCTCGTCCTGTAACGCGTCAATCAGCATACCAAAACGCGTCCCAAAGGCGCGGGATATACATCAGCTTTCAACAGCTCCGTTTCATCGTTGACCTGTAAATGCGAGTATAAGCATTTTCGAATATCATTCGACGCGTCTGAATGACTTAGTACCGTGGCCGCCCCGTCATCATCTTCGTCACCTCGCGTCTCTTCTGGCGGTGGAGATGAGGCCGCTGTGCTTCCAGCGAGGCTAGACATCGTGAAAGTTGCCGAATATGATGTCGGGGCAGGACTGCAAGACATGGAGAAGATAATATAACCAAGGAGTTCGAATGCGCTGGCGGAGGATATTCCCCAGAGAATTCCCCAGGGAATGTGGCGCCATAGACCGCTGTGACCATGCCGTAGGTCACAGAGTCTGGGCTCGTGGCCACTAATGTTT